>PVIR01012910.1:0-43463 GCA_004026965.1 Petromus typicus | reverse complement strand
ACATTGCTTCACATCACCTTTTCGTATATCATCTACATTTAAATTGACATTGATCAGTTATGTGCATATAAACAAAATAATGAAATGTTTTCTATACAGATATCAGCAACTCAATTGTTACATATATAACTACTTTTTATTAGTAATAATTAGAATTCTTAGTCAAGAAAAGTAAAAAGATATGCAAGTTCAAATTTAAACATAATTAAACAAAAATTCCAACGTAAATTTCAGTACCTGCCTTTCTTTTAAAAAAAATGATTTTATTGGTACATTTTATATATACACACGATCACATTCAAAATTGAGAATTTATACCTGTGCATGACACACATTGAGTCTCATTTGTTCACATTCCCCTGCCTTCCCTTTAATCCCTTACCCTCTATTACATAAGCTTTGTTTCCTTCTTTCAACCATCAAATTTTTTGTCCCTTCTTTACTTTCCCCTACCCTTCTTTCTCTTTCCCTTTGAACATTTTTTTTCTGTTTCTTAATAACTATCATACATTTAAATATCCGGCCTTTCATATTTGTTACAAAATACTGCAAATATCTAAGGGTCTTCTTTTAGTTTTACATCTGGATTTGAATATATTAACCTGTCAATTACAGCTAGTTTCAATTTCTTCTCACATTTTCACTAATTGGGATCTGCTCTTTTATAATTTGACATCAAAGAAAAGATATATGGAAGCAATGTGCTGTAATTATATAAACTGGAAAATCACCAATAACCAATAAAATCATAGCCAAATGAACTATGTAAAATTGCTAATGTCTGATATGCTGCCTTACACAGTCATTTCACATAGTTTAAGCTGATTTTATTCTGGTGTGATAGAAATTCTCATTTTTCCATATATTTTAGTTAATGACATTCTTACAATATATAGAGAAAATTTCCAAAACTTCCATATTTAATACCACATTAATAAATGTTGATGTAAAATGCACCTTTAAAAATTTGAAAACTACATTCTTGAAAAGTATCTTGATCTTCAAATGTCATTATTTTATAAAATTACAATAAAAATGCAGTTTATTGAAGTTATAATTATTTTCATAGAATAATATATTATTCTCTTCAAAAAGATATTCTGTTAATCAACAGTTCATTTTATAAAGATCTATATTTGCAATTTTTATGTAATATAAAATAGTTAAAATTCAGCTATAAGAATGAAATATTGATAACATTTCATTTCAATAAAATACTTGCATTAAATATTATTTACATATACTCATTTTATATGTAAACTTACTACAAAATTATAATTTTACATTGTTTCTTTATATCTTCTGTAGCATTTAGTGGAATTTCAAACAAAATAAACAAATTCACTCTTGGTAACTTTCATATTATTATCAATAAAATTTGTTTTTAAAGGTTTTATCCATTGTACATGATTAAATTAATAATCAAGTTAAATAGAGACTCATGAGCCACAAGTCACATTATATTCGAAGAGCTGAATCTGTGCAGAGAGAAGTTTGTGTTGTATTCATGAACTGAAGCCTTTGAGAAGGATCAGACCCTAATTTCTTGTGCTGCTCTCCTTTCATGTGCTCTGGTATGTGAATTGCCTGGCTAATTTCTGGAGCTGAGATCTGAGTGTGAAGTGGCATTGAAGTTCTGCAGGACACATTTCCCATATGTATTCATGGCAAGTTGGGCAATTGGTGAGAACAGATAGCTAACAAATCCAAGGTCATGAGTTCAGTTCTTTGTGGACACATTTGCTTTGTTGTGTTCAAGGGTTATGGATCATGCACCTCTTAACAGGTAACTTTCTTGCACGTTTATATTATTTGTCAAAGAGAGGTCTATGTGATGGTTTTTGGAAGGATCAAACAAATCCTTCATTTCACAGATCCTCCTGCCCTTTCCATCTTTCACAGCAGAATAATGGTGCGACTCTTAAGTTTGAGGAAAACATTTAGCATATTCTGTCACCCACTTAAGCCTGTGGTAATGAAATGATGTCTGATGTCTTAATCCTGCTCTAAAGCCTGTTCTTTTAGTGTTTACATCTGAATTTTGAGATTTTTACTAATATCTTAAGAACACAACATTTTTTTAGGGCCATTAATTCCACAGAACCAGAAAATTCTCATATAATTTGGAAGAAATTATAAGAGTCAGAACAGAAGTTTTTCTTCCTCATCATACATTTGTAATCGTAGGCAGCTGGAAGGCTGAGGCAGGAAGATTGCAAGTTTGAGGCTAATCTGGGTAGCTTAGTGATTATGTATGTCAAAAAATAAAACCATCTGGAGGTGTAGTTCAATGATAAACACTTAACTAACATACATGAAACCCTGGGCTCAATTACTAATATTGCAAAAAAAATCAATGATTTTATAAAACTATTACCATCTAGTCTCTCTCAGTCTTGATATATTCTCAAATAATAAAATTTCTAAGATTTTAGAATGCTAACTGTTTTGAAATGTAAACACAAAAGCAACCAATAGCACAAGGAAAGACTTTATAGAGTTGAGAACTACTAGACATAGTACTGAACTTTATTTTCTAAAAAATAATCTTTTATCTGTTGAGTACTTGGTCTTATGATATTAACAGACTTCACCGCAATCTGTGGCCAATGTGGGAGTGGAAATAGCAGCAGACACAAATAGTACAAAATAAATCAGATTCTGACCAGAAAAATTACAATCGACAATTGATTGCTTTACAGATAAACTAGTAGATAAATATGTGCATATGTGTAATGAAACCTTATGCAGTAGTCAAAAGCAATAGATGAAGTACATAGATAAAGAGGAACCTATAAAACTTAAGGCTGAGTGAAAACACACTCACACAATCCTGAGAAACAAAAAGGAAAATAAATATTGACTACATGTCAAAATCCTGATGCACTCTATATCAGCTTTTTAAGGATTCTAACCAGTTCATATTTATATTAGACTATATGCTCATTGGGAAGAGGAGAAAAAGACAATGCAGAAACTAATTAAAATAGTTAGATCTTGCAGAGATGGAAAGTGGCAATAAGTAATGGATGAAAAAGTCTAACTTGATCTTCAGCACCTGAGACTATAAAGAGGTGACTCCCACAGAATAATTCAGGTTACATGAAAACTCGTGGGGTCCAAAGAGGCCGGACTATTGGAAGTGCCCTTCAGCCTGCATGCAAGTGGCATCTTTAACAATATTTGCACTGTTTTAGAAGTCCACCCATTGTGCTCAGGGAGGCCAAGGTCCCTGTCACTGCCCTGCTACCTGGGGGAGAGAGCAGTGTCTCTAGCCTCAGCTCCAGTGCGAGTGTGTTGAGAAGCCCTTGTCATCTGTTAGTTCCCATGTGCAAAGACAAAGGGTTGGGACAAACACTGAAAACCTTCATGGCTACCCTGGAAAGTACGTTTTTATTTTTTTTAAATTCAAATCTTTATTGGTACATTATGAATACACATCACAATCACATTCAACAGACAGTTTTTGCCAGAATATGATGACTTGATTCTGATTTTCCTCTTCCCTCACCCACCCTGCAATCCCCACCCCTTATATACATAAGCTTTGTTTCCTTTCTTATTACTATGACATTCTTTCTCCCCTCATTTTTTATTCCTACACCTTCTTTCCTTTTAAATATTTTCTACTCATAATATCAACTATATATACTAGAACTCATTTACATCTTCATTTTTTTGTACTAGAGAAAACATACAATATTTACACTTCTGTGACCTATTTATTTCACTTATGAGGATGCCCTCAAGGTGCATCCATTTAAATATAAATGATTCAATCTTATCATTGTTTATGGCAAAGTAATACTCCATTCTGTAGATGAACCACAATTTTTTAATCCAGTCTTCAGTTGATGGACATTTTGGTTGTTTCCAAGATCTAGCTATCACAAACTGAGCTGTTATAAACATGGGTGCACATATGTCACTTTGATATGAATCTTTTAATTCTTTTGTGTGTATACTGAGCAGAGCAATGGCCTGGTCAGATGGGACCTCCAATCCTAGCTTTTTGAGGAATCTCCACATTGATTCCCAGAGACTGTACAAGTCTACACACCCATTAACAGTGGGTAAGCATTCCTTTTTCTCCACAGCCTCGCTAGCATTTGTTCCTGGATAATTCTGATAGCAGCCATTCTTTGTAGAGTGAGATGAAATCTCAGAGGAAGTATTTTATTTTTAGGACTAAAAGAAAAGTCTTAGTTTGAGCCAATCAATTCTACAGATTTTCATGTAACTTTATAAATATTTTAAAGAGACACAGTTTTGGAAATACATAATATCCTGCTTATTTGATTTTTGAATTATAAATGTATTTTGTTTGGGTATTATTTTATTATATTTTAAAAGATATACATTTTTAGAATTTTTCTAGCAACAAATTTAATGTACTAAATATTTTTAAAAGAAAATAAAACAGGAAAAAATATCTTTTAGGATAAATGAAGATGAAGAGATGAGGTAAAAGTAGCCCTCTTAATCCTAATCTGTGTAAAGTCTTAAAATATCATTGTCCATAAAGTCTAAAGCAGAAGTGAAGCTCACATCACACTCTGCTTTTAGCAAAGATGCTGTTGATTCTTATTCCTCAGATGTTCCTTACACACTTTCTGACCTCAAGAATTTCAGATTGTATGAACTCAGAAATTGTTTTTCTCATAAAGCCATATGTGTGATGACATGCTTATGTGACTTTCAATACACTGGATGAATTATTAGCATCTTACAGCATTACTTTGAGTAGATGAAGTTGAGTAGGAAAAGCACAATGGATTGCCTTACAACGAAACTCCTTATTAATCTGTATCAGGCAGTTAGAAAATTATTCCTTAACAGAGAGAGGATTATTCAGGTAGTGAACTTTTGGGTATTTACTTTGGATACATTGTCCCCAGAAGACCTGAATGAATAGCACTTTGGAGCATTTGCTATAATAAGCCTTTCATCAAGTCAAATTCAGACACTAGCCTTCATTAGCTTGTGGTGAATGAATAAATTTTACATTTGCATAGATCTCTGCACTTGGAGTCTACAGTGTTTTACATTATACATCTGACATAAGTGGTGAGAAGTGTAAAATCTTGAGAGCTACACACAAAGCATCCTCAAAGCAGCTAACTATACCAAGAATTCACTTTTTCTTCATCATTAGTAGAAACTGGTATTGATTGAGTAATCTTTCATGGAGAAGCCAATTGCTGACACCATAAGCATAAGTTTATGCACAAATTTTCTGCCAACCAGCTATGTAGAAACTTCAGGTTGTGTTCCATTCTCAGGCATTTTAACTCAGTTCTCAAGGGGAGGTTCCTGGCACAAATATTAAAGTGAAAAATGGACTTTGGAGCATAAGTGCATGAAATAAAATCTTGTCTCTGTAGAAAGGCAATGAAATGATTAAACTCATATTAAATTACAGTATCTAATAGTTCTATTTTTCTTTCATATAACTTAAGAGAACAAAAATATATTCATAGAGTATTACAAAATCATTGTATGCATAACTGGAAACATTTTCCAAATGGGATTATTCTTACAAATGTTTCCAAGTGAGTAGCAATTGGTACAACTTGGAACTCAGTGTTTTACAGTATAATACAGTTGTATACTACATGTAAATTACAGAGTATAATACAATAATACAGATACTTTATACATACAACAGACAATATTCTCTGTGGAATTAAAACATAAATATGTGACATTTGAATTTAATGAACACACATGCGTCTTTATGTTTATGTTTGCGAACTATCTTCAGTGCTGTAGTGAAAATAGTTTATTTAAGGTAAATATTTTAAAATAAAGTTTTGCTTCTTATTTTACCTTTATCTGTGCTGATAAAATCTTAATTTCAGGATCAGATATATAGCTCAGTGGTTCTGCCACCTCACTGGCAAATTGAAGGTCCTGAGTTTGATCCCCAGCTCTGAAAAAAAAAAAATTCATTTTATTTAAAAACATTTGTCATTTCTTCTTTCTCTCAAATATATTGTGACTAAAACTAACAAGGCAAGGATTGATATTACCTTTCTTTTTTGTTTGTTTTGGTTAATATGTCATTCATAAGTTTGTTGGTAAATCAAAACTGTCTCCTGAGCATGGTAAAATGGAAAATTGTGTCTGCATTTCCTTTCTGTTTTTGCAGCTTTACATAAATTGATTGAAGCTTATAAAAAATTAGCAATTCCTAATAAAAGCCTATAGTGCAGAATGTTTGTCAGTATATAACTGACATTTTAGCATAATACTGACATATTAGCATTAAACTAATAATTTGAACAAAGTTAGGCAGTTCTTTGACATTAGATAGTGCATGACATCAAGTTATGTCTAGTGATGATTTCCTTATGGTTTCTTGATGTATAGAACCTATTTATCATCAGAGGTATTTACATCTGTTTATGTTAGCCAATAGGATGAAAAGTATTGTATGTTTCTATTAATGGGTCAATAGCTGGGAGATAAGCTTACCTCCCTGCCGATCTTCATGTTCTAACATTCAATTCTATGATATTACCTCACTCTTTATTTTAAAGTAAAATATGACTGTTTTTTAAATATGGCCTACAAATTTTATAAATAGGCCTCCTAGGGATAGGTCAGCCTTAGAAATAAGTAGGTTTTGGGGATGTTGCACATTTGTGGTCAGATCTGAATAGATTTTTACAATCTTTCAGCTACAGATACTGTTTTTTTTTTCAAGTTTATAAAGATCTTTATAAAGCTAAACAGGTGAGAGGGACAAGGAACAGTAATATTATAACACCCAGAATTACAGACATATTTTTTTATCTTTTATTTTTGATTTCTAAAAATACACTGATTAGTAATTTTCTTGCCATGGACAGATGAATAAAAGGATTGATTTAAATATCTATTAACACCTACTATCTGAGACTCCAGCAAGAAGGTGCTGGTCGGCTTGGCTTCATTTGTCCTCCAGACGCTGGGGAGATGTAAGGCCGGGCCACTAGGGTTAAAGCAAACAGGGAATTGATACAGCTGGGGATCATTAAGAGTGATCAAGGGCCAGCCGGGAGAAAAAGTCAGCTGAAAACAAGGCAGAGCACTCTACTGAGCAGAGCAGCTGAGTAATGTGCATTCAGGAAACAGCCTAACACCATTCAGGAATTTTGTTGATTTAATTAGATTTTGTTTAAAATTCCTGAGTAGGAGGAACTTGGTCAGCTTTGATGTAGAAACTGGCAAGGAAAACTATTGTTAATTTTCAAAAATAATATTATGGAATCATTTAGAAAACCTTAAAATATGTTAAATGGTTAAAAAAAACAGGGTTATAGCACATAAATGTCTCGTTGCTGATAAAATATTGTCATCTTACCTTGAATAATTTAGGTATCCAGTGGATTTTAAAGTGAGCAGTGAATAGGCCCTGCAGTTTTGCTGGGACAAATGAAGAGGCCCGATGACTTCACCATCACCTCTGCACACTGGTTGGCCCAGGAGTTCTCATGGGACCATTCTGTGGGAGAAAGCCCAGCAACTGTCTCAGGCCACAATAAGCTGTTCTGGCCACTCAGGTATCCAGATATGTGCACCACAATCCCTCTGGGCCATTAAGGCTGAGATCCATAAAATAGAGCAATAGTGAACAGCAAAGAGGGCCTGACTAAGGCTCCTCCATGAAAACTGAGGCTCCTCCCTCAAAGAGTAAAGTCTCTGAAATAAAGATCCACTAGGATACAGTGGCTGATAATATGACTGCTATGTTCAAGGATCTTTCCTGGTGTTCCAGAACAGAAACTGCTGAAGGGCCATTACATACCTAAATCCTAAGGACCAATTATACTTGGAGGACAACCCAGGAAGTAGCCATTTCTCAGTAGTTCTAAATACTACCAGTACAAATACTTGCTCTAAGCACTTTACAGGGAGTAACCTAGGACCTAAACCAAAATTATCATCAACAACAGCAACAAAAAAGAGAAATGAGAAACACTTAAATAAGACCCAAACCAAAAATTCCACATCTCCAAAAGGAAAGATAGGGGCAAATAAGATGAACCAGCCTGAAACTCAACCACCCAGACCTCCCAAGCTAGCAACAAAAGAAGATCTGGAAAAAATCAAATAGGAAATAATCTTTCAGATAACAAAGATAATGACCATGGTGAGAGACAAAATTAAAAAAATAGAAGGTCTCAGGAACATGATAGAATCCCGGCATAGAAAACAAATAGAATTAAATAAATAGTTTTATAAAGAAATTCCAGAGATTAGAAACTCCATTGAAAGTTTACACAGTATAAGTAGTGAACAAACACAGAAGACAGGATTGTAGACAGTAACTAGGAAAGGAAAGATTTCTTAAAAATAGTAAAGGATCATGCAAAATCAAACCAGCAGCTGCCACATGATGCAAAGAATGATATGCTGGTAAGAGCCAATGAAGAAACAGGAGAGAGTGCAAATGACATTTAAAAAAACAAAAAAACAAACTATTCATAGATACAATGGAAGAAAACTTCTCAAGCAGGAGAAAAGAATTTGACATATAAATAAGTGAGGCACACAGGGCTCCCACTAGCCATGATCAAAAAATCTACATCTAGGTATTTAATAGTTCAGATATTCTACACAATATCCTAGAAAAAAATTCTATACAATATTCTAGAAGAGGACAATGAGGGTCACAACTCCATGATGACAACCAGTGTGAAGGTATTAGGCAAGACAAGAAATTAAGTGAAAAGAGAGAGGATTTAGAAAAATAATAAAAGAGTCAAAATAGGAAAATATCATGACTAGGATAAGTTAACACTTATCGGTTATAACTATCAATGTTAATGGCCTCAATTCACCAGTCAAAGAAATAGAATGGCAGAATGAATTACGAAGGAAGATCTAACAATACGTTGTATTCAAGAGACACAATTCAAAAAGAAATTCATAGACTGAGAGCAACAGAATGGAAAACAATTCTCTATGTGAGAGAAAACAATCCTAAAGCAAGAATGGCTATCTTATTTCAGACAAAGTGTATTTCAAACTAAAACTAATTAAGAAATAGGATTACCCTGCCTTAAAAAAATGATACGATGGAGTCATTTATACTCAAATGTATGTACCTTCAGGACATCTTCTTAAGTGAATATTGTATCTTTTCTCTGGTATGAGAAAATTAAGATGTAAATGAGTCCTAGAATGTATGGTAGATATTTTGAAATAGAAAATATTTAAAAGGAAATGGGGTGTAGAGGTAAATAATGAGGGTAAAAATAATGTGATGATAATAAAGAGGAAAGGAAATAAAGCTTATAGGGGGTGGGGATTGTAGGGTGTACAGTGGAATGGGAAAAAATGAGAATTAAGTTGTGTCATATACTGGTACAAATTCTCATTTTTGACTGCAATCATGATGAGTATATAGTGTACCAATAAAGATTTGAATAAAAATATTAAAAAATAAAAAG
Organism: Petromus typicus; assembly: GCA_004026965.1. Lineage (NCBI taxonomy): Eukaryota > Metazoa > Chordata > Mammalia > Rodentia > Petromuridae > Petromus > Petromus typicus. The sequence goes on along the minus strand of PVIR01012910.1, from coordinate 34,023 downwards.
ACTGTCAAAGAAAGGTGCTACATCTACATAGCAGGAACAATCCAAGAAGAACAGATGACATCCATAAATATTTATGTACCAAATTTAAGTGTACCTCAAATCAAATATTGATTGATATTAATAACTTACATTACACAAATATTAATAGATATGAAAGACCAAATAAACACTAATACAATAGTAGGGGGGGGCCTCTATGTCACACTATCACAAATAGGTTAACTAGACAAAAGTACAACAATGAAATACTAGAAGTACATCAAAATTTTGAACAAATAGACTTAATAGATATATACAGATTACTGCATTCCACTAAGTCAGAATATACTTTCTTATCAGCTGCAAACAGGTCATTCTACAAGATAGACCAGATGCTAGTTAATATAGAACATGCCTAAGTAAGTGCAAAGGAATTGAAGTTGCACCCTATATACTGTCAGACTATAGTGGCTTGACATTGGAGATTAATAGCAAAAGAAATTCCAGGAATGTCATAAATAAATGAAAGTTGAACAACATTCTCTTGAACAACCAGTAGATCACAGAAGAAATTAAGAAAAATTTACACAATTTTTATAATTAAAAGATACTGCCAGTTCAACATTCAAGAATCTATGGCACATGATGAAAGCAGATCTATAAAGGAAATACATAGAGATTAATGCTTATATTAGGAAAACAGAGTGAACCCAAAGAAATAACCTAATCCTGAATCTCAAACTCTTACAAACAAAAGGGCAAGACAAACCCAAAGTTCATCCAAGGAAGGAAATTCTAAGGATTAGATCAGAAACCAAGAATGATCCAAATAATCAACCAATTTAAGAGTTGATTCTTTGAAAGAGTTAACCAAATGGATAAAATCTTAGACAATCTTATTTGAAAAAGGAAAGAAAAAGCTCAAATCCATGCAATTAGGGGTGGAAAAGATGAAAATATAACAGATCAAGTGGAAGTTTTTCAAAACCTACTTTGAAAACCTGTACTCCAAATTGATGGAAAACACAGAAGAAATGGAAAAATTCTTAGACACATATGAAAGTTGAATGAAGAAGATATAAAAATTATAAACACTTCAAGATCAATCAGTGAAATTGAAAATGTTACTAAAAACCTACCAACAAAGAAAAATCCTGATATTGTTTGCTTCACTGCTGAATTTACAAGAAATTTAGGGAAAAGCTAATGTCATTATTTCTCAAGTTCTTTAATGAAATTGAAAGTGATGAAATATTTCCAAATTTATTCCTGGAAGCAACCATTACCTTGATTCCAAAAGCAGAGAAAGATCTAACCAAGAATGAGAACTACCGGCCAATCTCCCTACTGAATATAGATGTAAAAATCCTCATCAGCAAAAAGAATACAGAGGATCATCAGGAAGATCATAAACTTTGAGTTGGTTTCATCCCATGGATTCAAGGAGGGGTCAACATAAATAAATCAATAAATGTAACGCACTAAATTAACAGAACAGGACAAAAACCATTTGACCATCTCAATAGATGAAGAAAAAGCATTCAACAAAATCCACCACTCATTTCATGTTTAAAACTCTAAAGAAAATTGGGATACATGGTTTTTATCACGACCTGAAAAAATGCTATTTATTCTAGACCAACAGCTAGTGTCATATTAAATATCTCCAAACTGAAAGTTTTCATGCTAACATGAGAAACAAGACAAAGATGTTCCCCTTAATCACTCTTGTTCACCCCAGTTCTAGAAATATTAGCAATAATTAGACAACAATTAGACAAGAAAAAGAAATAAAAGGAATAAAGATAGGAAACAAATGCTGATGACATGATACTTTTTATGTAGAAGATCCCCCAAACTCAGCCAGTACTGCTTAACTTCATCTTCTGGTTCAGTACAGTAGCTGGGTACAAGGTCAACACTCAAAAATAGATAGCTTTCCAGTATAAAAATAATAGACTCATTGAGAGACAGATAGAGGTAACAATTCATTTTACAGCAGCACCCAAACAACAACAAAAAAGAAATATCTAGATATCAATCTAACCAAAAAGAAAGAAAGAAAGAAAGAAAGAAAGACTTCTAATCTGAAATTTAAGCACTGCCAAAAAGGAGATTAAGGAGGATATCAGAAAATGGAAAGAAATCCTTTCTTCCTGAATAGGAAAACCAATATTGTGAAAATGACCAGAGTCCAAAAACTGCTACACAGATTTAATGCAATCACAACAGTATATTTCACAGAACCAGAGAAAATAACTTCAAATTTGTCTGGAATTAGAGTAGACATAGAATATCAAAAACAATTCTAAGCAACAAAGATATGGCAGGGGGTATCACAATCCTCAACTTCATACTATACTTCAAAGCCACTGTGATAGAAACAGCATAGTACTGGCAAAGTAACAGACTCCAGTATCAACGGAAAAGACTAGAAGATATAGAAACAACACTAGACATACTAAGCCACATTATCTTTGACAAATGAACCAAACACCTTCAAAGGAGGAAAGATACTGTCTTTAACAAATGGTGTTGGAAAAACTGGGTTTCAGCTTGCCAAATATTAAAACTAGACCTATTTATTTTACCATACATTAAACCAAAATAAAAATGGATTAAAGATCTAAATATTAAAACTGAAACACTGAATCTTCTAGAAGACTGATTAGGTAGAATTCTAAGGGCACTGGCATAGCAATAGACTTTATGAACAAAACCTCAGAAGTATGGGAACTAGCAGAAAGAATCAAGAACTGATATCTCATCTTATTTTAAAGTTCCTGCACAGGAAGAGAAAGCGCTAACAAAACAGAAAGACAATTTACACTAGGGAAAAAATGTACCAGATGTTTATCAAAGGACTACTATTTAAAATATATACAGGACCGAAAAAGATCAGACTCTGCAAATTTAAAGACTCAGTTCAAAACTGGGCATCTGACATGAACAGACATTTCTCAGACAAAGAAATAGAAGTAGCAAGTAAACATATGAAAAAATGTTCAGCACCACTGATGATACCAGAGATGCAGATGAAAACAATATTGAGATTTTACCTCAATCCAGAAAGAATGGCTGCTATCAAGAAATTAACAAATAATAAATGCTGGTTGGGATGTGGAGAAAAAGAAACACTTCTTCCCTAGTAGTGGGAAGGTAGACTGCTTTCCGGCAATCACCCCGGAAATCAGTGTGGAGATTCCTCAGAACACTATGACTAGATGTTCCTTTTGACCTAGTTATTTCCCTGCTGCATATACTCTTGCAAAAATTAAAAGTATCTTACCATAGTGACATATGTGCATCCATGTTTAAGCAGTACAGTTTGTAATAGTTAAAACTTGGAAACAGCTTAAATTCCCATCAACTGGGAATTGATAAAGAAGAAGTGTTTTTTAAAAAAAATGAAATAGAGTATGATTCATCCATAAAGAATGATAAATTATGGAAATTTATAGCTCAATGTTATACCTTGGTGCCATATGCATAAGTGAAATAAATAGAACACAGGTGTGTAAATACTGCATCATTTCTCTTGTGTGAAAACCTGACGGCATAAATGTGGTTTAGAATGTGTGATAGGTATTGTGAGATAGGAAAAATATCTTCAAAGGGGAAGGAGAATTGAGAGTAGGACAGGAAAGCAAAGAAGGGAAAGAAAAAATTAATGGTAAAAATGAAAAAAAGGAAATAATGTTTACGTATAGAAGGATTGAGGTTGAAGAGAGAGTGGTCAAAAATAAGAATCCAGATATTTCACAGACAGATAGAAATTCTCAGTGAGGAATGTGATCATAACGTATTCGTAAACATATCAATAAACTCAATTTAAAAAAAAGTTTTTTCTTTTTTTTTTAAAGCCAAGCAAACTTTATTAAAAAATGACTAACTTGTTTGATATTAACATTGAACTAGCTTTCCTTCATTCAGGTGTTCATGAGGTGCAAAAAAAAAAAGAAAGAAAGAAAGAAAATGAGATTGGTGAACACTGCTGCAGTATGCCATCCAATGGAAATTCAGGTTCGTAACAGCAATACAATGTATCTCCCTCCATGTTATTTTCTGGATCTGGTACCATACAACTACTGGTGCTTCCTCAAAATCAAAAGGTAAATATTTTGAGTTGATTCAGGGCACTCAGGCAATCACTAGAGCACAATTAAAAACACTCATGAAAGAAGACTGCCAGAAATAGATGATAATGAATAAAGTATGTTTTAAGTGAGAGGGAGTATTTTGAGGGAGATTAACTGTGACATTTTACTGGCACATTTGTTTTAAAATTTAAATATTCACGATATTTTGCAGTTATGTGTCATGCTTATATCAATAATCTGTTGCTCTCTTTCTCTGGAGAACATTAACCCAGTAATACAGACTTAAGTATCAATAGTGGGTCTGTAGGTAAATCATTTTAAGGATGACATTTGGGTTTTTGTTTAAAGACTTATAGAAGTTGATATTTAATCTGACTAAATATATTACTATTTTAAATTGTAAAGAGAAAACTGATAGCTCTAGAAAAAGTTATATGCAAAATATCATATTATGAATGACTACCCCTAAAGGAATACATAAAATAAGCAGAGGGCAAGGTGAATCTTTATATAGCACTTTGAAACATTTTTTTAATCTAACAAATATAATGAGATTATATGAACAGATTATTTTTATATATCAAATATAATGAAATTAGCTTCTTGCTTCTGATGTTACTGGACAATGTGAAGAAATAAAAAGTTAAAATTAGAAATTCATACTTTCGCTCAAGCACAGATATGAAAGTATAGATATATGTGCTGAAATAAAATCATTTCCTATAGCTTCAAGGCTGATTACAAATATGTAACACTGAATATAATTCAGTAATTTCTGAAATAAAGGGCAAATTGTTATCCCACCATCATATTATCTCTGCTATTATTAGTACATTGTTATGGTTTGGACTCAAAAATCCATATCGACCTAATATTGGCAGTGCATTAATCCATTAATAGATCCATTGCTTAATGGGCTCTTAGGAAATTGAATGACACTAAGAGTTGGGACCTGGATGGAGGAGTTAAGGTTCTAGTGCCTTCAAAGGGAACACTTAGTCCTAATTTCCATTTTACTTCTTTTTCCTGGCTGCATGAAGTGGGTAGTGTTGCTTTGCCATAAGTTCCTGTTGCAATGATGTTCTGCCTTACCACTGACCTGGAGCTCCAAGTGATCACAGACAGAAATTGTGATCCAGAATAAATATTTCCTAAATTAAAAATAGAAGGGGAGTCTGAATAGTTTGTCCTTTTTTAATTTATTGGGTCTTCTCTAATCTCTGTCTCACTTTTGTATTACTCACAATACTTCCTAGACAACTTTCCAAATAAATTATTTGTTCTTAAATCCTTATTTTAGAGTCTCTTGATGAAATTAAGTCAAGATATACAAATTCTAGTAGTTGTTTAAATCAGGAACCCCACAGGACTATTTCCAGATTCATATTTATATTCAAAACTGTTTAAACAACAGTAAAGTACAACTGAAAGTTATTTAATTTCTTTCGCTAAAATTATAAATTTTAATGATCTCAAAATATTTATTTGTACCTATTGTACAAAGTATATTTCTCAAAATAGAGACAGAATATAATAAATGGGTGTGGAAAAACTAAAGAATAAACTTTGACTCAGGTTCTTCTTGGTCAGTTGAAATTTTTTGACAACTGAAAGCATTCACAGTCCTTGCAGGCACATGCATGTATGGAAAAGGCTATTTCTGAATTTTACTTCCCCGTGGGGTTCTGTAAAGAATAGAGGCATGACAGAAAACTGGGGGAAGAGTGGAAACTAAAAAGAAAAATAATGTTAGGTAAGCTAGATTCTTATTAGTATCTACTCTTGCTTACAAAAATGTACCTAAGGAGCACCATAAATTCTTAATTCCTAGAGGCCAAATTATTTTGCATTGATAGGTTAAAACAAACCAATTAGGACAATGAAAGAAAAGATGGATTTAGCCATTTTCCATGGTTTCTCATGAAGTCTGATTGTTGTGGCTTTTCTGCAATTTGTTCAGGCAGAACTTATACCAATGGTTCTCAAAGTGTGACCTTCCCTAGACTTACTGAGCTCTAACCTAGACCTGCTGAGTCAGGAACCCTGGACTTTGAGTCTTGCGAATGTGTGTTTCAACAAGTTCCTTCAGGTGATTCTGATACATACACTTTGATACATACATACATACATACATACATACGTACATACATACATGCATACATATATTTTGATACATATTGAAATACCATGATCTATGGATGAATTTAAAATTTTTCCTATTTGATTAGAGGGTCATAGAATCAGATGAGTCTTCTGAAATTTTGCTGGACCAAATCTCTCTTCTTCCTCTGCTTGAAGCAAGCACTATTGGCGCCCTGAGTTATATTATCCACACTCTCCAAATTCCAGACAAACAGGAAAACACAGCCAGGATTTCTTGAACATAATATCAGGAAATCAGGTCGTATAAAGCTTGGTGAGGGTGAGGGAGAGGAGGAAAAACTAGATTAGCAGTATGAAAGATCTGGTTCTTCCAAACAACCTTTGCATTCTTAACAAAGTGAAGCATTATATCTTTACAGTGTTATCTCCACAAAGGAGGAAATGCTTTTTGATTTATATCTTCTTTCTTCCAACTCATCTCAGTGATACCAAATTGTAAAATGTTATGGGAAAGTATGATATTTTGATATTGTTTGTTTTACTCATTATAACTTTGGGTTGACCTCTATTTTCAGTGATATCTAATATTCTTAGTAGGTACTGGTTAGATAAGTAGTTATTGTATTTGAATATAATAAGCATTTCTATTTACCATTCTGCTTTACTAGTTATTAGCATTTATTTTAGTATTTCTATGGCCAATTTGATGCTTGTGGAGTAGACACTGAATTTAGGAGTATTTTTACCTTCTGAGATTTTCAAATCAAGCTATGTGTGAAAAACTGGTAATACTATGAACAAAAGAAATGAAAATAACCAAAAGATTTGAAATCATATTTTCAAAAGTTAAGAGAGAAAAGTTGGGGTAAAGGTAAGGGGGTTTGGAGTAAATAATCTTTGGAAATTAGAAGTTTATGGAAAACAGTCATTAAGATTTGATCTTGTCCAAGGGGAAAAAAAAGATTAAATTGTAATAGTTAAGTTATAGCTGAACTGTAATGACCTACTTAAAGTTAGGTTAACCTGAAATGTCTCATAATTAATGAAAAATACTTCTTTAATGGTGACCTGGGCAATAACCTGAAGTAAAGTTAGTCTGTGTATTTCAGTTCCTAGTTCTGATAGAGGAATGTTACTATGAATTATTACCCTTGGGAATGCTGCAGAAGGTAAGGTATTATATGAAGTGACCAGATGCACTTCACAAACTTTAATTCCAAAACTTCATTGATGTTAAATATGGAATATATATTGATCAACTCCTAATGAAGATTATGTTTATTATATATTGGAAATATATACAAATATATAAAAAAGAAACATATGATATATCTATATTATATAATAAAGAAATAAAAATTTAAAAAATATGTATAATTTATAATTAATATAACCAGACATTAATTTTCTTTGTTCTTTTTTTTTAAGACAGAATCTCCCTTTGTAGTTCAGGGTAGCCATGAACTCTATATAGCTCTAGCTGGTCTTGAACTCATGGCAATCCTCCTGCCTCTGCCTCTCAAGTACTAGGGGTATGGATGTATGCCATAGCATCCAGGTATTTTATTTCTGCATTTGATAAGTATAACACCCAGCATTTCCAATCATGAATGTTTCAGTATTCTCGTGGCAAAAAATTTACATTTTAAAAATAGATTTTAAATTTTGTAAAACTATCATTGAAATGTACAGAGAGTGACTAGCTTCCAAATAGATCCTTAATCAAGTGGCCATATGCTCTGTATGATGAGAAGACTGAGCACATTCCTGTCTGAGACAAGGATTTAAGTGTCCACTGGCTTTCTGGTCCTTACAATTTTTAAATACAATAGAAAATGTGCAATATTATTTTTGTACTTCACCTTATTTTTTATATAATGAACAAGTTGTCATATTCAATGAATTAAACGTATTTGCTTTGAGAAAAATGTTTAGTATATACTGTGTTCATAAGTGGAAAACATTTATATCTTAGCACTGGCAGTTTCAGTATAATTGAAACTTCATATGGTCATCTGTGCAGAATGGCAGTAAAAGTATGTAATGCATGTATACATGCACCTATTATTAATTTCTAAATGGTTATTAAAAACAAAATCCCCTAAAAAGAGCAGTTCCAGGATGTGACTGATGGTGACAAAACTTAAATTTGAAAAATGATAAAATATTCCAATAATCTTCATTCAGAGCTATTTGTTTTGAGTCCTTGCACTTTGTAAATAATCAGAAAAATAAAGAATCCAAAACCATAATGCTTTAACCTTATAAACAGCTGAATTTCAAAGTGAAAGATTGGAAATAAAAAACTTGTAATCTGTGATTTTAAGAGTTAACACAAGGAGGGGTTGCATATCAATTTAGGTAGTGATAATTTGAATGGGTTCATAATAATCACCACATCATTTTATTAGTATTTGCACGTCTGTTAAATAACATTTACAACACAACTGTATAAATCCATTAAATAGATAAATGTTTTGATTATCTTTTATTGTTTATTTTCCATCTTTGGGGATTCATTACATTGACTATACCTTTCACACCATAATCTACAGCTTAATTAAGCCTTGCAGTTATAAATTTTGAGCCAACATATTAAGAAAGAAGTTATTGCTTTTGTGGGTACCATATTACTAATGAATGTCTTGCTCTGCAACATCACCCATAGTATAAAATTCTAAATCTGTCCAAAAGAAACTGTCTTTGGTTTCACTATTCAGAGATCATAAGTCAACTTTTTATGTACTATCAGCTTCTTAGGAATAAAATTCAAACCCATTGATGGCTGAGTAAATTTCACAGCTTGTAGAAAAGACACATATCATTGTAATGTGTGAAATTTTAATCAAAAATGTTATGAAGGAGGAAGGTAAACTGACTGCTATAATTAATGTGTTCTGACACAGAGATTTAGCTGGCACATTTGTGGACTGTGCTGAGCTCTGTTAACCGTTCCATTGCTTAAGAACTGTCAGGGCTTGAGGAGTTTCCCTGTCACAATTTCAATGCTCGACATATTTTCTTCATGCGTCAATTTTGTCTTGATTTGAAATGTAAAGTCATTTCTTCCTTGGCCTTTCTATTCATATTTAGTTAGATGTCATGGATGTCTGCTGATATGTATGTGTCTTCCCATTTCAAAGAAGTTTCATTTGAAATTAAATGTGCTAATCCGAGCATTTAAAATGAAGCACTGGAAGTTTTGTACTCTGCTACCTCAAAGCTATCCAGTCTTAGAGGTGAGGAAAACTAATAGAGGTAACAAAGAAACTAGGAATTGGACCTTCTTGTACCACATCATAATAAGTCAGTTTCATACTGTCACACATATTTCAGAATTAAATAATACTTATTCCATCTCATAGAGCAGGCAAAATTTTTTTTTCTACTTAGAAAACAAGCTCTGGGTTTATAAAGAATAATTGATATAAATTCACAATCTGGAAGTAACATCAAATTTATGAACTATTTACAAAATGCTGGCAGCATTTGTGCTAAGAGGCCTTTCATTTGAGATACTGCTTTCGAAGATGGTTCTATATTTCAAAGAGAACCTTCTAAAAATTGTAGTATATTTGGTTCATGGCTGTGCTCCGTCAATCTGCCTGCAGAGACCCAGTGCAAACTCTCTCTGAGCACTGCCAGGGCGGTTGTGCAGTAGACAAAAGAGATACCTGAAAGGGGAAGACAGATATGCCACTTAAATTAAATAGGAAATGAATTGGCCAGCAAGTTGGCATGTCTGCTGAGACAAATCATGGACAACATGTCTCTCAACAACAAAACTTATTTGTTTTCTCTTGCCAACAGATTCATCACTGCCCAGGCAAAACAGGCAAAATACATTAGTGTCATGGTAAACTGATAAAGAGAAGTGCCTCAATCTAGCATCCTCAATGGTGAAAGTCTTAGGGCAGTATTGATCTGTGTTATATAAATCTTGTTTTCTGTCTGCAGAAGTGAATCAGGAATGACCTGGAAGGTTAACAAACATTGTAATGTCTTTCAGCTGGGGCAGATGCCTGTGAGCTCCACACATTGTATTTGGTCAAGTTCCATCTTGTCATTTTACCGCCAAGAAGCTTAACTAATTGCTGGCAATCATAAGAGTGTTTGAGGAAAGGAGAGAATTCCTATGATTTTTACCCCCTCTTTCCATTCCTTCTTTCTTTTTTTCTTAAGGCTTAACAAGCACTCAAGGCCAAGTAGCGGAAAACAATCAACACTGAATTAGTCAGCAGGAGTCTTCACTTAGTTGAAAGTTTATGTAATTGGCATGTCAGGTTCCTGCATTGCCAAGAACAGACCTGATTAAGCTGATGCACTTCGTTTCAGTAACATTTGACAAAGGAACTTTTCTAGCATTTTTTAGTTACATGTCAGGGCGTGTGCTTAACATGGTTCTTTCTGTCCATAAAGAACCAGTGGCTCACTCTGTACTTCATGTACTGATGAAATAAAAATTCTCATCAAATGAAGGCTTGACAAAGTCAATGTTTTATTGGGCGCAAAAAGAGATGAGAATACCATTGTTTAATCCAATCACCAATGAAAAAATTTTGCAAAAGTACAATGAGCCTTAAATATTTGCTTCATTTTATAAATAGAATACTCATAAAATACTGATGAATTCACTTCTATTTTATTATGGTTAGATTATGTGACCAGTATGCTCTGTCCACGTGTAGCATCATATGGTTTCATTATATATAAAAAATTGTCACTGCAGCCCTAACAAATTTTTACAATGCAAGGTCTTTTTAAAGTTTAATCAGCCATCAAATTTGTTCTGCTAACTTTTAATAAGACTTTATTAGGCTATGTTTCTGTGATGCATTTGGTCTTTATTTAGAAAGTCAGCCTTTAAGGTAAAAAATAAATAAATGCTGAGAAATTGCTAGAGATTTTAAAACATATAGTACTTTATTTGTATTTGTTCACAGTAGTGTCCCCTTGTCAAACCCTAAATCAAATGATAGGTTTGAACGTGGCTTAGATTATTAAAGATAAAAGCCAGGAATTTCTGGGTTAGGGTCCACGCATCTATTACGTCATACTTGACAGTATAAAGGCAAGATTCAGGGAAATGATTGAGTTTCTCTTTCTTCCCCTCTTTTGTCATAGAAAGGTCAAGCTAGTTTTCAACATTTTCGTGTATGTCATTCTCAATATAGTAACAGAATCTCTTATGGAAAACAATGTAAGCAAATGTCTTCACGATGCTACTAGTCACCTGATCAAAAGCCAATGTTGAAAAACACTTCTAATGACTGTCTCTTATGCATCAGTGCATCTACTAATGAGCTGCCAGAAAGGGCTTTGTAAAGCTTTGCTAAGATAGAGCAGGAATGTGAGAAGCCTGAGATATAACTTCCCTGCTGAGATCCCTGCCTTTCTACTAACAGGGAGCCTAGACTTGGAGCTGCTAATGAGCATGCTGGAGAGAGTGTCCAAACCAATGCAGGCTGGAGACAATTCACCTGTCTGCTTTCAAATCCAGGGTATGATGTATGACAGTAAGACACTCGGTAGTAGCTTTTCTTTAAATAATTTAGGTATTTATTGATTTTCCCTCTGCACATATTTTTATTTAGCTCCTGTATTTTATTTTGTTTCAGTGATTTCTAACACTATCAGAGGAAAAGGAGGGGATAAAGATAACTCCTTCTATCACCTTACTCTGCCACCAGCACATATACAAATTAATGTCATGAAGTCACATCACAGCAATATGGAATACCTAATTAATTTTTCTGTATGAAAGCCAAATATGTGGTTTTCAGATGTGATAATTACAGAATAAGGTAGTTGAAATAAAGAAGCATTTTAAAAAGCCAACATATAACTTGTTTAAATTAAAAGAATTAATAATATGCATATACTTTGATAATTAAAATAATATAAATGACGTAAGTTAAAGGCTTTTATCCTCCAGCAATGCCTTGTTCAACATCTTTAACTGTAGGCAAAACCCAGCAGGATCTTTATAGAGAACACTTACTTAACTTGGCTTGTAGAAATTCCTAGCTTATAAATGAAATAGTTAACTGCAGGGTACCTTTCAAGTTCAGTGTTAAGCTGTTCACATTACACATTTTGATGCTATGCTTCTTTTGAGTTTTCCTAGAGGCAATTTTACTAGTTAATTTTTTTCTAGTCAAACAAAATTACAGAATGCAAACTGTGTAATTTCACCAATTTGCAATGCCACAGTTGTACTAGAAAGAGAATCAACATCTCCATCCATTAATTACAATCCTGACTATCTTCTAGCCTCCCCGGAGACAGCCTGTGCAGTTCACATGGGCTAGTGCTATCTGTTCCTTCCAGTTGCCTATGTCCCTATTTTCCACAGCTCACCCTTGGTTTTTCTCAAGTTGATACAACATGCCATGGGAAATCGCAGGCTCCGTAGCAACTGGGGAGATAAGAATGCTGTGTGCTACAGCAGCCTCTTTTATCCGAGGATCTCCAAAGAGCTTTATAAAATCTATTTTTTTAATCCTCTGGATACCCCCACAAGATAGGTATTAGCCTGACTTCACAGCTAACGGAGCTGAAATCAGGGAGCATCTACTTGCTTCTCAGCCCCTGAACCCTTCCTGGTGTTCAGTGTGGTGCAATGAGAGAGTTAACGAAAGAGTTAGAATTCTGAACCCAGTTCTAACAATGTACAGAAGAGGTTAGAATATGTTTTCTTGCCAGAAAATCCACAAGACTCAAAGAAGCTGAGCTGTATATAAATATGCTTCTTAAGAAGTTAAAACTACAAATCTGCAAGTCACATAATCAATATTTAAAGTGACTACTTTGAATCTTTGTCACCAAGATAAACTTGTGTTCTCAAAGTTGTTACTACAAAGTGCCATATTTTCCTTCTGTTTGGCATACAGCTTGTAAAACCTGAATGGAAGAGGGATTAATTAGTGAAGGATTTCGAGCAAATAGCTTTTCCATAAAGAGTTCCTCAAGATGTAGAATTTAACTTTCATCTCTCAAAAAAACTGACACTGTAAGACAAAAGTGAAACAAATAGGGAAACTTATGAACCCAATCATGAATATAATCTGCTACTAAATAGTTGAGAATTCTATTACTAATAGTGATAAAATAAGGAGGAAAAAAGTCTTTGTGATACTATTTATTGAATTCTGTTTTTTGTATATGTATATTTAGTAGTCAAATATTCAATCAAGATAATTTATTCTTTGAAAGTGATCTTAAAGTTCCTCGGAATGCCCTATTTATAACGTGCAGAAAAAAGAAACAAAACAAGGATATGCAAGAAACTATTTGTCCAGTTGTATATCAACATTTCACTGGTATTATTTTGGGTGAATATAAAATTTTTTCTTTGCTCCTTGTCCAAGTGCATATAGATTTTCCTTAGGAATTCTATTGTAGATGAATACCTTTTCTTTGTCACTCAGCACCTAAATATTTTAGAGCTTAGATAATTATACAATTAATAAATTATCAAATGAAGACTATAATAAAAATGCCTGTCCTTTCTCCCAATTTTCTCTCATTTCAATCATAAAGAGAAATGCCAGTAAACCAGTGTGATCTTAATATACAATAAATTAGCTGTATTCTCCTGTAAGCAAGATAATTTCCTGACAGTGAGTTAGGCTGTTTCGAAATGATGTTCTGTTTTTGAACCACTAGGGTCCCATTATATACATGTTACATTGACTAGGGTCTTCCTCTCAGTATCAGTGTTTAGATTTCTCACCTCTATTAGGAAAGTATGTAAGCATTCATCTTCAATATATTTGTACTTCAATATAAATTTTATTTATGCTACTATGCTCATTATATATTTGAAATACAAATAAACAAAATACTAAAAAAAATAAGAAGAGATAAAGGAAATATTTGTACTTTGCTTATTTTGGAGCAGAGCATATTTTACTTCACTAGTGGCATTAATTATAAAATGTTAATACATAATACTATTAGATATTTACCTTTATTTCTTTGAAGCTTATTTAAACTCATGGTAGTATAATAGTTTAAATGACTGGATTTCATATTTAAAGTATTTCACTGTAGTGTATTTCAGTACTTGATTATAATTGTTACCATGGCTTGAAATGAAAGCATAAATAATTATTATGGATGAAATGGAATTATTAAGCTATAATAATTTAAATCTGTTCTAAAACTAAAAAACGTCATTTAAATCTTGCTGATAGTTTCATGTTTAGTAATAATTATTTCTCTATTTCCATTGAGTAACATGTTAATATTTTTGAAAAATTCTCTTACATATTGTATTGGAATTCTTTTAGAACTTCTTTTTCCTCATTTTTTGTCTTCTCATCATGTCAGTTTCTATTTTTTTTCACTTTGTCATCTCAGCCTGTCTCTTATACATTGTTGATTTTTCTCTATGTCTTTTTAGTGCTTGATTTTTATGTATAAGTAAAAAAATAAATAAATAACTGGACTGATATAGATGGTTCATGTGAAGTTCTTTTGTTACTACTAACCTTACACCTTATTTAAGAAGACAGAGTAAAATAACACATTCTGATTTTGTTTAGTAAAGAAACTTGTCGCATGTACATATACATAGACATGTGTATATATAATGACAATAATAAATCAGCTATCTTTTTTATCTGAAGGTTTAAATCCAATAATCTTTCCTGTTAAGAGATTTTACAAATTTTTACAATTTATTTTCTAATGTTTTTCTACTTCTTTCTTATATTTACCATCTGTTAATTACTTTTGTTTCTACTTTGATACATCTTTGTAGTCAATTGGATCGGTCTTAATAAGAGATAGTAGTATTTCAGCTCTCTGTCTTGAAAGATCTAGCTGACTTACCTCTTAAAATTTTTATGTGTGGTGATTTAGAAGATTTTTCACTTCAAACAAAACATCTGCAAAATAAAATTTGACATCTGTGAGGCCAAATATTTGTATTATTAAACTTTAACAAAATGTGTTCTACCTACATTCTGGGATGTACCTATGAATAAAAATAGTTTGTCTTATGATTTCAGTATTAATAGCTTCTTGGGGAAATTATGATGGGGGAAAACAATTTGATAAAAGAGGATCTTGCACTTGAAGAAACCTCCCTATATAATGGCAACAATGTATATGTTTCACTTAGGCATATGTCACTGGCTATCACATGGAAAAATAAAGAAAGAGATGCATTTTTTAACTGAAATCTTTATTGGTACATTACATATACACATCATGATTGCACTCCACAATGGGGAATTGTACCAGTATAAGACACAACTTAATTCTCATTTTTTCCCATAGCCCTACCCACCCTACCACCCCCCTATATACATATTTTTTTTCTTTTTTATTATAATCTCATTATTTTCCCCCTTCACCCTATTTCACTTTGAGTAAAGAGATGCATTTTTAACATGCATGTAAAGTTTAAGAAGAAACATATCCAAGCTATTTTCTTTGGAAACAGTTTTAGTCTATTATGGACATTTAAGCAACCATAATTATTTAGTGAGTTATAACAAAATAAAAATTAACTGAAGCCTTTAAATTATATTTGGCTGTATATTTTAATTAGACACAAGAAGTGATTACTGACTGTTAAGATTTTTTATTAGCCCTGGTTTTAGAGTTCCTGGAACTTTTCTTCTATTAATAAACACCCTTAGTTCGAACGTAACTATGACAAATGATCACTGGCATATATGTCCATTTACAGTAATTGAGCAGACACTCTATAATTCCACAAACTATAGATTTGTTGTGCTCTAACAATCTAATTATATTAATGCCGTTCATTTACATTGCTGTCTTCTCACTGTGATGTCTCTCTGGCTACTGAAAAAAAGAAGTAACTCATTTACTTAATCTACACAGTTTATACACAGTGCTCTGTTGGATTATTGCCATAATCAACATGTTCATAACATAAGTCATTTTAAATCTCTGTTTCTAAAAGATATAAATCTATACACTTTTGATGAAGTAATGTGGTTCTATGAATCATACTGTTTGGTGAACAAACCTAGCTTAGGTACCATGTTCAAAGTTTAGTGTCTTTTTTTAGTCTAGGTAATGAGTACATTTTATTAAATATTATTTCACATAGATTCAGAATTTCAGGTTTTAATGACTTTCAGGTTTGAATATAAAATATCCAATAATAATATACTTACATAGTACCAATATAAACATACAGGATATGTATGTTTATACATGTATGTATTAAATATATAAATTTAAAATAGTAAATGACTGCGAGTTAGTGCTAAAGTTTTACACTGAAAAACTGTTGAACTACTTTAAATGTAAAATTTGCTTGAAATGATTCTTCAATTTTGGCAAAAATTTAATCTTTTTTCAATATATTACTAACATTATATGCCAAAATGATTAATAAAAGTTGAAATAAACTAGTAATTTCATTAAGTTAAGTGAAATGAGAAATCAGTGGCATGAAAGGTGAAAGTAAATGTCTTTTTCATGTTCTCATTTAACTTCTAAATAATACCATTAGAACATGGTTTTAAATGTTTGTTGAGACCATTTTCTTTCATTGAGAACTCTCAAACTTTATTCTCTCTGTGTTGAAATGTTCAATTTCTTAATATCATTTTGGCAAGAGTAGTAAAGTATAAATATTTTACAGAATCTAAGCTCTAAGATGGGACTGAAAAACAGTTGGTAGAGTTTTGAGTGTAGCTCCCTCCAAATTAATTTAAATTGGTTCTGGAATGAGCACTGAAAAATTTGCTTAAGGACCATAAGAAAAAGGTAATTCCAAATGCCAGCGATTTGACTTAGGGGAGCTGTCTGGTGGGGTGCTTGGTGTTCATCCAAGTTTTCTCTAACAACTTTATTAATTATCTGGAAGAAAATAAACACTATGTTAATTAAATTTGCAGCTGATAATAATCAGGAAATGTTGCCAATTCCACTGAAAAAAAAAGAGAAAAAAAGAAAATGAAATAAAAACAACAGGGATGATGAAAAGAAAAAGACAAGAGGTTGGAAATATAAGGACACAAGAGTAAGATGATACATACCAACAAAATAGAATTTTAATCAAAAGTCCATGAATAAGATACATTAAGATTTAAGGTTAAAGATTCAGGATATAGTTAATATTTTAACAAGTAAATATTGTAACTTTGAATGTAGTGGAAATTACACATGGGCCTCTGTAATGCTTTTATATCTAAAATACTCAATATGGTCCTTTAATAAACCATATAGATGAGAGAAGCCAACAACACACATCTTAGTGGTTGAGCTTGGAAAAATCAATACAAGGAAGAGAGTAACTGGATTGTTGATCAAACTGAATCATACCTTGGTCTTTGTTTTGGATATATCATCAGCCTTTATGCAGTCATTACATCCTCTTAAAGCCAGTGGTAGGGCTTTTTGAGTTTTGAACTTATTTGATCTTAGAACTGACATGTTT
Organism: Petromus typicus; assembly: GCA_004026965.1. Lineage (NCBI taxonomy): Eukaryota > Metazoa > Chordata > Mammalia > Rodentia > Petromuridae > Petromus > Petromus typicus. The sequence continues at coordinate 16,410 of PVIR01012910.1, read as the reverse complement.
ATTAAGTAGCATTTACCAGACATAATATCAAGATATTTTGCTAACAGTGATTTCTATGACATGTTCTGTATTGAGTAGGTATAAAGCAGAAGATATACAAGGAAGAACAGCAGATAAATAAAAACTTGCAAGTGTGTACTTAAACAACATTACGATTTCTTTCTCCTTACTCTCCATAGTCAGTAAATATTTTACTCATACTATCTATCTTACATATTTTACTGGTACACTGCCATACTATCTCGAGAATTGATCTTTTACAACATTTACCTCATTACATTTTAAGTTTTTGTCTCTTCTCAGCATGGAGAGATATTGATAAGTGCAGTCAACATATTAAACATCTTTGAAAGTTTTAGCCTCTGGAGCCATGCCTGATGTCACATGTCCTGTGAAATTACCTTATTGAATGCATGCTATACAATATTTTGAGATTTCTCTTGGTTATTTATTAGCTCTGTAACCTTAAGCAAATTTTTCACTCTGTGATTCAGACTCCTTATTCCAAAACTTAAAAATATACAGTCTTATATGGATCTGAATATATCTGCAAATAAGTAGTAGTGCCTGGGCAATAAAACAGTAGCTTCTTTTCTTTTTTTTGAAAAACAAAAAGAATTTTTCTCTAAAGGGAGTTCAAGAAAAATAGTTTCATGTTAATACATTAAAAGAAAAATGGTACTGAGAAAAGTAGCCTTAAATATATTAGATAACTATAGTAGACCAATATTTTTTAGCACTACATTGTAGCCAGAAATTTGTAGGTTTTTCTAAATGTTATCCCAATTCTATGCTAAGCTTTATATGCAACATGAGTGTTAAATGACTAACTTTCAAGTTTCATGATGCTAATGTTTGAAAAGATTTTATGATTTATCTATTTGGGAATTTTAAGACAATTATTACTTTAAACATTATATGACTACTCCATAAAAATATGTATCACCATAAAATAACTGCATATGAAGTATTTAATCCTGAACCTCTGAAGATGAAAAACTGAAGTAGTTACAATAATCATTATTTTCAATTTTATGTAGTTAAGTGGTTTTACACAAAAAAATTAGCCTTCCAAATGACATAGTTATAATGTGTTAATGGTAGCATAACGTGTTATTACATTATGCAACATAATTTCATAGATATTATGTATGGCATTTTAGAAACTCATGTACTTATAGTTATTAGAAGATACTCAATTTTTTCAGCTATATTCTTCTGAACCTATTACTTAATGTAATCCTTGAGTGGTTTCTTCGCCTTTAGATAAGAGGTCTTTGTATGGATTTTTTAACCTATTTTCTAACAATTTAACTTACTGCTGCCCAGTTTCTTAGTTACCACATTTTCATCTTATTTTAACATTCAACTGAGTATTTATCTTAAAAATAATATCTTCCCAAAAAATCACAAATTTGAAAAATAACTGTGATCAAAAAGTATATAGTTTGGGCCGGGGAGTTAGCTCAGTGGTTCCGGCGCCTGTCTTCCAAGCTCAAGGGCCCTGGTTTGATTCCCTGATAACCACATACCATACTGGGTGTGGAGACTCACGCCCAGCAGCAGTTAGTACCACATACGAGCTGGGCGTGGTGGCTCACGCCTGTCATCCCAGCACTCGGGAGGCAGAGGCAGGATTGGTGTGATGTGAGTTTGAGGCTGAGCTCAGAGCCAGCCTGAACCACAAAGCGAAACCCTGTCTCAAAAAACCTAAAAAATAAAAATAAAAAGTATATAGTTTATATTAATTTTTAAAAAATTTTTAAGTTTACTGGTACATTTTAAAGATACATTTATTTTTACATTCACCACTGATAATTTGTACCTGTTCATTATATATCTTTTTTTTTTTTTTTTTGAGACAAGGTCTCGCTTTGTAGTTCAGGCAGGCCCAGAGCTCAGCCTCCAACTCACATCACACCAATCCTCCTGTCTCTGCCTCCCGAGTGCTGGGATTACTGGCGTGAGCCACCGCTCTGGGCACTGTGGTATGTGGTACTGATTGCTGCTGGGGTGAGTTTCCATACCCAGTATTGTATGTGGTCTATGGGAGTCGAACCCGGGTCCTTGAGCTTGGGACCTTGAACCCGGGTCCTTGGCACGGGAACCACTGAGCTAACTTCCCGGCCCTCATTATGTATCTTGATTCTTATTTTTCCCCACTCTGCCTCCCTCCCGTCGTCCTCCCACTCACCTATAAGCTAAGCAAGGTCAGACCAAGTTAGTACAAGATGGGAGGAGTTCTGGGTTTAAAAGTCGTTTACTTATAAAAATGAATGTTGAATCAGGGCAGGATTTGATATTTTTTTAGGTATACAAAGGTAATGGTTTATTCCTCATAATTTATTCAATTCTTTAATGTCAAATCATTATTTCTTTAATGTTCAACAAATAAATTCAATACTAGCTGAGTTCCTGCCCCTAGGAAAACTATGTTCAAAGTATTTAGTAATACAGAACTTTCCTTCACACAGAGATGGATTCAAATCCCATTTGATGCTAAATTCCTAGGGACTGAAGTGAACTGATCTTTTCTAGGCTTGTTTTCTTTATTTGTAATAGAAAATTACTAATCATCACTGAAATTTATTTTTAAAAATTCTTTGAAACAAAATACCACATCTGACATCCAGTAGCTGTTCAATACCTGAGAACAGATATTATTATTTTAGGTAGTACTTCAGTGTATTGGGTAGTAGTTTTAGAAAGATAAACAACTTCATAGTCTAAGGAGTCAGATGATTCCATCATCAGCCAATCATTATTTAGGAAGTGTGATGGGTAATACAATTATTGTTTAGATTTAAACAAAATGATTACAGTAAAAGACACATTGTCATTAATGCCCTTCCAAATACTCTTCTTCACTTCAGACACACTTATTCTACCATTCTTGCCACTTGGTGATGCAGTTCCGGAAGTTGTCTTTCACCAGGTGTCTTTAGTTGCATTGTAATAGCTTCCTTGATGTCCTGAACAGATCCTGAAGTTTGACTTTGGGGAAGAATCACTAGTAGCATGGCATCAGATCTGAAGAATAATGTTGGGAGAGACATATCATAAGGTTTTTACAGTCTTGTGTTTCCACGGAATTGAATCTCAGCATTCAATACATTTTTTATCACATCTTGTAAAGATACTCTTGAGAGAAGCACTGCTTTACAAAGTGACAAGAATGACTGGATGTTTGGGTTCAAAGCAAGCAAGAGGTTTTTGAGTGTGATTAACTTCAATGTGTCCTTTACTCTAATAATTTTTAAAATTATTAACATTTATTGTATATTTTAATCACTCACTGGAAATAGTTTTGGAGCACAAGGTTTTACAGTGTTATATTTTGGATCTTGAATGTTCCCTTATAAAAATGCATTAAAAATTTGGTTCTTTAGAGAGGCAGAGACATTCATATTAATAAACTCAGTATTCTGAGAACCTAAAGCAGGGCAATCTCAAATTTGAGACCAGGCTGGGCAACTTAGTGAGACCCTATCTGATATAAGAATAATGGGCTAAGGAGATAGCTCAGTGATATATTGCCAACTTTTAAAGAGAGGGCTTGATCCTCAGAATAACACTACCATGAGGTAGTAACAAATCTTTCAGAAGTATAGTCTGGTGGAAAGACTAAGTTTCACTCCTAATTTTCCCTTTGTTCCCTCTTTTTCTTAACCATGACATGAGCGGTTCTGTTTTATTGGTGGTGATGTCATGTGTTGTTTGAAATAGAGTCTTGCTCTGTTGTCTAACCTGGTCTGGAACTTGTGTTTCTCCTCCCAAATACTAGTAGGATTACAGATGAGTGCCACTGAATCCTCTTAATATAGGCAGTTTTTTCATGTTATTTAGTCCCACTCTGGTGTGCTACTTTCCCATAGGTTCAAAGCAATGAGTCCAGCTGGTCATTTGTCTAGTTTCCAAAGCACTGAATTATTTATTCCAAGTATTTGGATATAGGAATATGAAACTGAATAACACATATATCATTAAATTTAATGTGATTCAGTATATTCACATCAATTACTCCAATGTCCACATTTTGAAAGAATAGGAATTTATTTTTGTTCACAGTTTTGGTGGGTGTAGTCTATGTGTAGGTAGGCCCAGGCAGAAACAGCTTGGTGAAAGGGCCTGGTAGACAAAAGCTGTATTATCCACCTGAACTGACAATAGTGAGCAGGAGCAGAAAGAGGCCATGGACAAGATCATACTGCTCCTGCTCACATTACCAGTCATCACCTTCTCTGGCCAGGTCCATTTCCCAACAGCAACATTCAAATAGGAACTCAGCAGTGAACTAATGCACCAGTGAGTATAACAGCCCAGAACCCAACCACCTTCCAAACTCCTCATTTTTGAACATATGAGACTTTGGGGGAATATTTTAGATCTAAATAATAAACCATTCTTGGCTCTAAAATACTTATCTATTATAAGTAGAATAAGTGGAATATATCTATTCCATTTTAAAAAATGCATGTAGTTCATCTCCCAGAGTCCTGAACTTTGAACAATTTCAGCAGTGCTTGTAAGTCCAAATACAAAGTTTCTTCTGAGATTTGTTGCAAACAGTCAGACTCTACAAGAATCAAATAGAAAATTAGAAAATTCCAATGTACAGTAGCACAGTGTAAACTCTCCCAGCCCAAAAGAGAGGATAGAACAGTTCCAGGATGTATAATGCTGAGGTCTGAGCTCCAAAAGCCTTAGATGGCCCCGCCTTGTGGCTTTGGCTGTTGCAGATCACATGGCTTCTCTCACAGACTGGCTGCACTTGATGGCCGTGAGTCTCTTCAGCCACGACTTTCTTTACATCCTTGTCATCTCCATTAGTGCTTTGGCCTCAGGCTCATAACTTTGAGCACCAACTTCTCAAGGATTTTTTACAGGGACTGCAACTCTTTCATTTTTTTAAACTGGTCTCCACAACTTTCTTTTGAAAATCTGGTTGAAGCTCAACTGATCCCATAACTGTTATATCTTCATGCCTCAAAAACCAAAAACATATGAAAAATGCCAGAGTCTCTGAAGATCTCGATGGCTGTTCTCAGCTGTATATCTCCCTGGGAACCCTTGAACAAATGGGATACCCTGGCGTCCTTTTCTCAAAGCAAAAACTTTCAAAGACTTTACCATTTTATATGCTATAATGTGTAGAGCCTGACCAAGACCTGAGAGGCCCACAAGATATCTTTCCTACGTTTCAGTGCAAACCACTTTGCTAATTTCTTTTTTTTTTAATTAAAAAAATTGTTTTTAGTGTTTTGAGACAGGGTCTCGTCTAAACCAATTCAGGCTGGTTTAGAACTCAGTCTCAAACTCAGCAATATCTTCCTGCCTCTGCCTCCCAAATGCTGGGATTATAGGCATGAGTCCTCAGACCCAGCACTGTGGTATGTGGTACTGATTGCTGATGGGCGTGAGTCACTATACCCAGCCTTGTTGTATGTGGTTACTGGAGATGGAACCCACATCCTTGTATTTGTGAGGCAGATGCTGGAACCACTGAGCTAAATCCTCCAGCCCACACTTGGCTAATTTCTATTTGCTTTTATCTTTTCAGATAGTTTGTCTCCTTGCACCCACCTTGGTCAGGCTATAGTTTTTTTCATCTCTTTGGCTCAGATTTTTCCTCTTGTTCTCACTATAGCTCTGGCTAATGCAAGTTAGCAACAACAATGACATAGTCTGAATGTTGAGATGACTCTCACACAGTATGTGATACCAGCAACCAAAAGGAAAGGAGCTTTATATTGGTTCATTGTTTAAGAGAGTTCAGTCCGTGCTTGACTGGCTCACTTCAGGGCAGAAAAGTTATGCTAGGAAAGCTTTCCAATGCATGACACCCAGAAAACATTGATAAAGAGAAGGGAGAATCTGAAGACAAGAAATTAGCCAACTACAGCCTAAAATTTAAGTTATACTAACCTGATTTAAATTCTTTTTTTTTAAATCTTTATTAGTACATTAAATATACACATCAGGATTGCACTCCATAATGGGGATTTGTACCAGTATAAGACACAACTCAACTCTAGAATACCATGGTCAGGTAAAACAGCTTTTTAGCGTTTATTTTGTGGTACCTGTATTAGACAGACACAGGTATTTCTTTTATCAGAAAAATGATGCATTTTAAAATATGGAGATGATTTATCAGATTTATAACATAAAGATGATTCTAGTTTCCATGTTATCTTGATTGCTTCCATTGATGGCAAGATACAATACTCAGTGCCTCAAAAGTAAAGAAGAGGCTTATAGTGATCTATTCACCTCTCAAAAGTCCTCTCCATGATCATATAAGGGTTTGGAAAAAAATCAAAATATAAATCATGCTATTTAATCCCTGGTACCCAAAAAGCTTTATGCAAAATGTGTTTATTGTATTTCTGGGGTTTTTTTTAAGGGTTTTTTTTTTTTTTTTTTTTTGAGACAGGGTCTTGCTTTGTGGTTCAGGCTGGCCCTGAGCTCAGCCTCAAACTCACATCACAGCAACCCTCCTGCCTCTGCCCCACTGGTGTTGGGATTACAGGCGTGAGCCACCACGCCCGACACTGTGGTATGTGGTACTGATTGCTGCTGGGGTTAGTCTCCACGCCCAGTATTGTTATGTGATTACCGGGTATGGAACCCAGGTCCTTGAGCTTGCAAGACAGGCACTGGAACCATTGAGCTAAATCCCTGGCACAATGTTTATTGTATTTCTAAGCATTGCTGAGAAATTCAAGTCCAAATTGTCCTCAGAAAGTTAAGGTAAACTCTAGACCTTACTCTTACTCTTACTCTTCTTCTCTTATAAAAATAAAAAGAAAGTTAGACATTGCCAACATACAATGGCAAAGGGAAAACATTTCCATTGCAAAAGGAAAAAATAGGAGTTTAGAAACCAAGAGGATCAAAGCATAACTATAATCTAGCAGAGCAATCATAAAATCCTAGCATTCCATGTGGAGCAACCAAAGCAAGGTTTGGTGACATGTGAACTTCAAAGAGTTTGAATGGCCACACCTCTTTGGCATTGCTCATAGTTGTGGCCCTTACAGCATTTTTCTTAGGCTGGCTTTTCTCATTACTTGCAGCTTTCCTCAGAATTTTCACATTCTTGGCTTCTGAGGCCTTTGAAAACTCCACTGAACTTTCAGCTTCACTCTCAGTTTTATCCATAGTCTTTTCAGAGGCATACTGCCTCATCTCTCAGAATTTCTTCTGAAATATGGCGGAAGCTTCTCTGACTTTATTCTCTGCATATTGGTAAAATCATCACTCAGTGGATGATGCCAGTGTCTGTTGCTGGTTCCAGCTATAGCCAGTCTCCCTTGTATCATGGTTGTTGAGGTTTCGAAGTGCCTGGATGGATGTTTACTATGCACTGAATTTTAGGGAACAGATTCCCCAGGGACCTATTTTCAAATGCAGTGCCTGGGGCTCTCTTCACAAGGAAGTCCTTCACTTTTGAAATTTTGAGCCTGTGATGGGTAGGACATGGCTGGTTTCTCACATACCCTGAAGCGATCTTTTCTTTTGTCTACTGTAAAATACTTGACTTCTTTTTAATGCTAATCTTTTTTGCAACCAAACTCTGCAGTGATTTACATTTATGGGAAACTTCTTTCTGGCAAAACTGAAAACTTTTTAAATGGGTGCCTCTATTTCTCAGTGCAAAACAGACTAAAAGCAGCAAACAACATTCATACTACCCTGATTTATATTCTAATTCTAAAATATAGTGGCCAAGTAAAACAGTATTTTAGTATTTATTCCATAGTATCTATATCGAACAGACACTAGTATTTCTTTTTTTGGAAAAAATGATTTATCTTAAAATATAGAGGTACAAAATTTGTATCATCAATATAAATACTTTTCTATGCAAATCAGATACCTGTTTTAGTTCCAGTTTAATAGGATTTTATGTAGGCTTTGGGAGTATCAATTAGGACAATGAACTTTTCAGTTATCACAAATTTTAAAATCTCAATACACATATATTCTCTTTGTTATATCATTTTTATAAGTTGACTCTTATAGTCTTATCAGTTCATAAAGATGATTGGCCAGTAAAGTTGAATTAGAGAAGATTAGAACATATCTATGTTAATTCTATCTTTTCAAGAATCTGCCTCCACTGACAACTTCTATTTGAATATCTCTTTAGCTGCTAGAAGATTTATAGATTGTTCAAATAAATTAGTTCAAAGAGATATATAAATGAGCTATTTATTTAAAAATAATTTGCTATGTTTTGAAATTATTGTCATTTTAGATCATTCATTATTTCTTTCTATTATTCTCCTGAAAAATAAAAATTATGTATAAAGTTATTCTCTTTGGAGTTAACTTTTTTGTGATAATAAATTATTAAACACAACATGAAATAAGTTAAAACACTTAGAACATTGTATATTTTTCCCCCCAAAAGTACTTAGAGTTGAAGTAACCAGAATTGCAATTAATTTGAACTCTACTTTTTTTTTGGTCAACAAATGTATATCCTCACTGTGTGTTTCATTTCAAGTTTTAAGAATAACTAAATTACTGAATAACTCATGCATCCAGTGTCCAGTGGCATCACATCGATAAGCTAAGAAAGTACATTTGTTGACCAAAAGACAAGAGAATATAACTATTAGATAAAAGTCAAAAAGATCTGATTTATTTGAAATAAATCTTATTTGAAATAAGATTTGAAATAATGCTGCATCAAATATTATAATGTAAAATAGATGAGTATAAACAATCTAGACTCTTTAACCATAAGTGAACATATTTCTTAGAATATGAAGGATGAACAAAGGAAAGTTTTGCTTTATTTCTTTTGCTTGAGATATGGTTTTCCTAAATTACCTAAGGTCATCTCAAACTCCCAGGCTTCAGTAATCCTCAGACTTCAGTACATCTACGAGTACAACTTTGTATACCAGCAGAAGTTTTTTGATAAAAGAAAATGTTGACATTGTTCCTTCCTTTTTCTCTGACACTCAGATGTTTAATTCATCTACCCTATTCATGGAAATACCATGACAGAGCTCCTATAGATTACTTGTTTATTGAGTACTTATCAGCTATTATCAACCTCCTTCTGCCTTGTCCACCATTCACTGCATAGACTGAAAATTCCAGCTACTTTAATTTTCACCGCCTTTTGTCATAGGAAATAGTACATAGACCCAGTTGCAGCCAAACAGGAGAATCTAAATTAAAACCTCTGCACTGGATCCCGATGTGTTGTGCAGTGAAACAACACATGGTGAAAAGAAAGCCTCAGGGACAGATGGGGAACCACAATGAATAAATAAAGCTTGCACAAGCAAAGGTCCTGAACAGCCAAAACCATCAGTGTTTATTGTTGACACAATCATTGCTGAGTTGGAGTGAGTGTACCATGTGAAGGGGATGCACGCAGTTGCTAGGGATAGGTTGCTGATGCAGGCAGGATCTGTAAAGGAAGAAACAAAATATTCTTGGGTTAGGCTGGGAATGGAATTCTGGTGGGAGTCACTACCCTCTGCTGTGTACCATCTCACATATTGATCAAACTTGCTTCCTAAACTAAGCTAATTATGGGGTTAACTCTACAGCCTGCACTGCTTATAACTTGCTTTGATCATAATTTATGGGGAGGTCTGTCACAGAATCTGGTTAATAGTGAAAATCTGTTGTTAAAATTCTGAAATAAGGGCCAGGGATTTAGTTCAGTGGTTCTGGCACCTGCCTTACAAGAGCAAGGACCTGGTTCAATCCCTGCTAACCACATATAACAATGTTGGGTGTGGGGACTCAGGCCTACCAGCACAATGTACTACTGATGTACTACATACTGCAGTGCCGGACATGGTGGCTCACACCTGTAATCCCAGCACTCAGGAGGCAGAGGCAGGAGGATTGCTGTGAGTTTGAGGCTGACCTCAGGGCCAGCCTGAATTATAAAAAAAGCAAGACCCTATCTTAAAAAAAAAAAAATCTGAAATAAGTCTTATCTCTGTTAAAGGATATTAACGTTCTTGTAATGTCTCTCTGCTCCCCAACTTTGATGCAGTTTGTGGGGACTGGGGGATGTACATGTCACGTTTGCACATAATGTGATATACCTAGAAAATACTGGGATATGAAAGAAGAATGGGCAGACTGTGAGTTCTTGTGAACACTGAGCTCATGAAAGAATCCTGGGTTGCTTGACTCATGACCTCTTGTTCAGCCAATTGTTAATGCTAAGTAATACACTGTACCTCAAAATCATCATTACTCAATGTGCAGTCACTATTAGCATCATATAGACTGTGTAGGCAGTGTCTTAGGACTCCCCTCAGACTTACTGACCATGACTTGAGCAACATATCCAAATTTATGTGCATGTTAAAAACTAAAAAAACATTGATGCAGTCCTTGTAAGATGGACTTCATGTTACTTGCAGCTACAAGTTATAACTGATGAAACGGAGAAGCTGTCCAAAGCCTAGTGCCCACACTCAAGAGTAACACTTGAATAGTTTTTCTACCTTATTTTTTCAATCTTCCACAGCAGAAAATTCATAATTTAATTCTCTAGTGTATTTTTCTCTTGCTTATTTACCAGAGGAATAGGTTTCATTTCATATTCTTCTCTTTCTTCATTCTTTAGTTGAATTTTTAAATCAAGGGCTCATTTCTCTTCTAAAAGACTATATATGAGGTGTGATAGTCATAGATCTACAATCACCTATGAAAAGCTCCCTCATGACTGCATGAAGCTCAGAGAAACATAGACACCAGACCTAACAATCTCTATAGTAAGAATGAGAAGAGGACATGGAGATGTAACAATACTAAGAGAAAATGAAAACAAATGTATGTGTAATAGAAGAGAATTCTTATTTTCATGTTGAGTATGGATCATAAGAACCAAAGACATCCATGTTTTCAAATTTTTGTTTTTCAAGGTGAACAAATTTTATTTTTTTCTTGTAGGCCTGTATTTACCATTTTTTCCTCAATTTTTAAGAAAATCTCTTTTGATGCTGCAATTGATAAATTCACAGAGCTCCTTCTAACAAACTAACTTTCTAGCTGTGTTCTGCAGAGTTTAATGGGTTTCCTTGGCTTTTACTAGAGAGGAATTTAGTCGGGAGTTGGGTACTCAGAAAGTCCACAGAATTGGGCATAATGTCCCTGTCTGCTCTCTGCTCTGGGCACCAGATGCTTCTTCCTGTTGCAACAGTGGGTAGGCTCTGTGTCTTATTTCTTTTCATCATCCTGCTGGGCCTGTTCCTGAACTTTTGACAGTGGCTGCTGCTTAATGACAGCAAGAATGTGGGTAAAATAGCTGTGGACTGTGTTAAATGATCTATAAATCTATGATCAAACACTGTTCTAGAGAAAGTGGGTGTCGTGTTAAAGTTGGCATAACCATTTAGTAAGATGAACTGAAAAATTGTTACAAGCCAGACCAAGCACATACAAGGCTAAAATCATGATCATCAGAATGAGAAGTATTTCTTATTATAATGCGGGGATGACCTGGCTGCAGTATTCAAATTAAACAGTTAGTTCCTCTCAGATTTTCAGAAGTCACAGGAATTTTTCAATGAGTCTATTTTTCTAGTACTTAAATGCTAGTGACTTGCTTCTCCTCTGCATGCAGAAGTTCTTACAACCTGTGCAGGGTAAAGAAGAGTTCATTTTTATTTTTTAAAACTCACACACAGGACCTTAATTTTTATCATGTTTAAACAGTTCACCTACAAATATGAAAAATTGAAAGACAAACAGAGAAAATTAAGTGCTGTAATCTCAGTACCCTGAAAGGCTGAGATAGGCAGATCACAAATCTCAACCCACCTTGGGCAGTTTAGCTACTTAATGACACCCTGTCTCAAAATAAAAATGAATTAGGAATATCGCTCATTACAAAACTTTTGAGTTTGATCCCCAGTATCACAAAGAAGCATCCTTTATATTTAAGCTATAAAACAATTATAAAAGTTTTACACTGAAGGACCCTTGATAACTGCAAATGGATGTGGTTTTAGCCCCCATTCTGCTGCAATTTGACCTAAATATTCACAGCCGAGTTTTAAAACAAACAAATAGAAATTCATGCTTTTAAAGATCCTGATTAAGCCAGCTGTTGTGTCTCACTCCTGCAATCCCAGTATTGTAGAGGGTCAGAGAGAAGGTTTGATTTGAGTTCAAGGCCATCTTGGGCCTCCTAGTGAGTTGAAGGATAGTCTGAACTACATCTCAAATGAACCAGGAAAAAAAAGAAATAGCAACAACAACAAAGTCCCTGATCAACACTTTGGTGCTTAACTTGTTTCTGTTAGTGTCTTGTGTGCAGAGCAGCCTGGATTACCAGTAGACAGCAAAACCAGTGCTGCAGTTTATGTCTAGTTGTCCCCTCAAAGTTTCATGTAGTTATCAGTGAGGCTTTTTCAGAAGCAGCTGAATCTACAGTCTCAGTATGTGATGCTGAATTGACTTGTGACACAATGCTGGGATCAAGGACACTAAGATCATTGATACTAGAATGAAGGGTGTGATTGCTTCCTACCCTGAATAAACTGGGTAAGATATAAAAGATAGAAAGAGCTATGGTCAGCTTTTGCTTGCTTGTTTTGCTATATATTCTGCTCACCATAAACCATTTTTCCTCTGTAATGCCCATCTGCTTTGAAGCTGGCCCATTAAAGACTAAGACCTCTACAAACTATGAGGTAAATAAACTTTTCCTCCTTTAACTTTAGGGATCAAGTATGTTGTTTCAGCAGTGATAAAAGTAACTAAGATAATGGACAACAAGAAGAAGTTTCAGTAAGAACCTACAAGGGACTTGAAAATATATTAGTCAGATATGTTTTAACAGCTATTAGCTTAGAGAGGAAATCAAGGGAAATTTATCATTTTGTAGCAGTAACTTAAGTCTAAAGATCATTTTTGTTCTGTATTGTTTTGATTGAAAAATGCTAGCGTTCAGATGTTAGATGGTGTCAGGAGGGGGGGTTAGAGAATATGCTTCTCTGAACTTCTTTCTGTAGTCAATTGTTGGACAAGTAGGTCCATCTTCAGTGAAATATAAATGATATTCTTAAAGAGGTTCCTTGTATAAATTATTCAAATTTTCCAACCTAACATACATGCTGACTTTAGGTAATTTCTGCTGCTACATGGAGGACTGATTATGCAAAATTGGCAAAGATTGAAAAAAACAAAGAATTTTAGGTTGCCCCAAAGAACAGGTTACATTTACTCTCTTCTCCCACAGCCTACATTATTTGTAAAATTACATGCAAAAAATCTCATATTAATGAAAAATTAAATTTGAACTCTTCATTAGAGAGTTGGAAGAAATTTACAAGTTACACTAGAATGATTTCATTAATAGGAAAGATTCTGAGTTCTCGAAATGCACACTGCTACATTTTAAGGGAAAGGGGAGACTTTTCAGTATCCAAGGACAGAGTGGGACCTTAGAAATTAGAGATCAAATTTAAATTTATGATTCATCTTAGCAGTAGGAATTGGAAAGTGAAACACTGTTTACTACACCAGGTGTGAAGAGCATGAGCAGGGATGAGAAATCTGGTCCGCCTTTCCTGTTGTAGTCCTTTCCCCAACACCTGTGTCCTCAGGTGTGCAGAGGCTGGTTAATTTTCCTATTTTGTCCTACATTTAAAAATAGAACAACAACTCTGTGTCTGAAACTTCACTGAAACTTTGCTTGTCTGCCCTGGGGTCAATTTTTTTTAAATAGCAGTTTTGCATACTAACCATTTTCTTACTGAGTCATGTTTCATGGTTAACACAAGAGCACTGATGTAAAAGTATTTTAAATTTCTGCTTATTTTTAAGATATGAGTGCTTCCTCTCATGAAACACAAAAGTGAAAATAAGTCCAATAATTGTACTACCTGTATAAAGAGTCTTGTGTATCCTCATAATAATTTCTGGCTTCTTGTCTAAATAAGGAGAATGTGACCATCCTAGATCTTGAGATTGTGTGTACTTTGTATTTATGCTTTACTATTTATTAAGTGAAGTGTTCTTGTCTATGTTGTACATTATTATCATCCCCAACATTACCCTTCAATAAGCATGAAAGATTGAATACAAGTAAACGAAGAAGAGACTACACCACCCAGTGAAAAATGCATGGCAAGTTAAAAAATAGGAATCATCTCTGCTTTCTAGGTCTCATATGTATGTCAGACAAATGTAACTGTAGGTAGGTAACAGGTAACAGTGCAAACATGGAAAATAGTGTTCTCAAATGTATTTGATTCCTTTTGAGAAACCTAATTATAGAGGTTCATTTAATGGACTCATTCAAAAGGATTTGTGAAACAACAAATTACTATTTGCTTCTCTTGAAGAAGGAGTCATATTAGTGAAGAGAAGTTTAAAAGGGCATTAAAACAATCAAAACTTTAACCTAGTGCACATTACAAGCAGACATATTCTATTATACTTTTCATGAAATCTGAAATACTGCATTCTTATGACCTCTAGATTTTACATGTTATACATGACTCTACAAGTAAAATAACTTGTTAAACTAATATATAATATGTTTTCACACCATGTTAATGAGTTTGTTAAAATAATATGAACTATTTCTTCAGGATAACAAATAGGGAAAAATTGACCTTTCAAATATTGCCAATAAAAAGTCTTGTTTCTTTTTTAATTCAAATCTTTATTGGCACATTATATATACACATCATTATCACATTAAACATTGAGAAATTGTACTAGTATATGACTCTACTTAATTCTCATTTTTTTTCAATTCCACTACTCACCCTACAGCCCCATCCCCTATATACATAAGCTTTGTTTCCTTTTATTTATTGCTACTACATTAAAAGTCCTGGTTTTTTTCTAGCAATTTGACTGGAATGAGAATGTATCTCAATTGCAGAGTGCTTGTTTAGTATGTGCAAAGCTCGGGATTTTGTACCCAGCACTTAAAAAGTGACACAGAGAGTGCTGAGAGTATTTACATATTAAATTTTGTGTTTTGTTTATACAGAAATCTATCTAGTTGCTGGTATGTCTTCCTTCCTTCCAGCATGTACCCCACTGTTAGGAATCAATAAATATTAATAAATTATTTTCACAAGACTATTTCCATCCATCTGACCATGACTACTTTCACCAAATATTGCAGACATTTGGAACCAGCTATGGAATTCTTCAGTGTTCTGGGAGGAACCAGCCCAAAAGCTGCAAGAATGTCTAAGAATAAAGGCCCTGAATGTTGTGCTATGAACTGATTATCATGGAAAAGATAAGAGCTAAGTTTGTCACTAATACTTTTTTAATGTAGGAAAGGCAGCTAGTGTGGGGAATATCCGTGAACAGGAGAGCATGTTGAAGGTGGAGACTTACATTCAATAAAAAGGCTGAGCTGATACTGTAAGACCCAATTTGACATGAAAACAGCCATTTTGTTAAAAGCCTCCACTTTGCATCTTGTACCCTCCCTCTGAATGCGGAACTTGTCTCCTTGGGAACTGTCCACCAAACTGATACATGCAGCTGCAGATTGTATGTTTTTAGAATATAGCATTCTATGGTATCTAGTGACCTAATCTTTGCTATTGGCTTCTGTAATGACTTGCTTCTGACCTTTAACAATAGAATGACCTAATTGCTCCTGCAAAGAAACCATCTGGTAACAGGTGAGGGGGTTGTGGATTTTCCCTTTAAATACTGTGCCCCAGTTTATCCCTTTGCCTTTTTCCACATGGAAGGATGGCCCTCAGCTGAGTAATAAAGCTCTCAGTTAACTTTAATATCATGTCGTATCCAGAGAGATTGTCTTGGTGGGAGTTGGTCTCAACAATACCAGAATATATTTAGATATCACCTCGGAAATGATTTCAAGAATGATTCTGATTTGGAGAAGTTTGTCCCTTCTCAAAATATCCCAAACTATGACTCCCAAATGGCTCTATCAGAACTCTCCTCCTCAAGTCTTCGTTCCCATTTCCAGGGTTTCCAAAGGAAGCTTTTCCTGCTCTACAGGTTTTGTGGTTAAATGGGAACTTCTGGCCTTAAGGAATGCTAACTTAACAGCTTTTGTGAATATTAGCCTTCAAGGGGATTAATCCTTTTTAAAAAGTATGCATTATTTCTAACTAAATCATGAAAAAGAATCCTCTTTATCAATTACTATGTATTAAAAAGTTACCAATTATTACAGGCTTTACCGACAAGGTCATTTATAAAAGAATCATTCAGTCTAGCCAGAGAAAACCTCTGCGAAGAACACAGCTCAAAACAATTCTTCAGCTAAATTCTCAGGAAATTAATGTTTCTGTTATCTATATTTATATTTAGAAAAGGAGCAGTGAGAATGTTTCATCCTTGAACTGAAAAACTACCTCTGAGCTCTTTCCAGAGAAAAAGAAGAAAGTTGGACTGCAGTGGCAG
>PVIR01012909.1:0-43456 GCA_004026965.1 Petromus typicus | reverse complement strand
CTGGCATACTCTTTCTTGTACCTCCCCTTCATTTTACCAGCTCCTTATAACTCGTCAGGCTCTCAGCTCAGCCGACAGTACTTTGTGTTCATCAAACCCAGTTTCATATTCTCCTCTGCTCAAATACATGGAAAAATGTCCTTCTCAGCCCTTGTGGTGTTACATGTGGTGTTATACATTATATCTCTACCTTTTACCAATGTAATGTGATGAGTTAAATGCTTCTGTTTGATTCTCATGTGTCTCACTTCTCCCTTTACAGCAAATGCAGAAGCCTCAGGTGAAAAGGTAGAGTCATGGGCCGGGGAGTTAGCTCAGTAGTTCCGGCGCCTGTCTTGCAAGCACAAGGACCCGGTTTGATCTCCGGTAACCACATAACAATACTGGGTGTGGAGACTCACGCCCAGCAGCAACCAGTACCACATACCACAGTGCCCGGTATGGTGGCTCACCCCTGTAATCCCAGCACTCAGGAGGCAGAGTCAGGGGGATTGCTGTGAAGGGAGTTTGAGGCTGAGCTCAGGGCCAGCCTGAATTACAAAGCAAGACCTTGTCTCAAAAAGAAAAAAAAAAAGAAAAGATAAAGCAAAAATCCCTATACCTCAAAGTGGAATCCATTATTTTAAGTAAGTCTTTGAGTGGCAAAGGTACCTTAAAATTCAGTCCTGTGTAAAGTATTTTTGACAGATGACCAACAGCCTTTCCTAAATATTTAGAATCTCTTTCTCTAAGAGAGTTTTAGAGATTAAAAAGAAAATTGAAAGAAAAAGAGCAGATATGAAAACTATGTCTTGTAAAGAACTGTGGCCATGTGCAGACACAAGCAATGAATCAGCTTTGAACAGAGACGATTCAGGAAGTGGACTAGCAGAGAAACAAATAATTAAACATTAACAGCTCTTATTTTAAGTGACACTCAGGTCTCCCATCTTATATGAGTGGCATTTGTGCAACACTGAAGGAAGTTACACACTTCAGTGCTCCAAGGAAAGGGGAAGAGGAAATCAGTTCTGCCAAAGTATGACCCAGGAGGAAAAAACCATAGGAAAAGGAGGAGCAAAAATCAGGATCTTATCAAAGGAGTTTCCTGTCTCCAGGTCTGGGCTCTCAGTCTCAGCACTGTTGATAATTTGGGTCGGGTAAATTTTGTTTCATTGAGGACAGTGTTCTGCCACATCCCTGACTTTCACACACTAGAGACCAATAACATCTTTACCCAGACAGGACAATTAAAGTGTTTGCAGACACTGTCAAATCTCCCTCAGGGGAATAAATTGCCCCTGGTTAAGAGTTAGTGGCCCAGGTTAAGGGAATCCCAGAAGGGCTTCCTAGCAAGACTTCTGAATTGCCATGGCCTAGTTACTTACACAGTTCCTTGCTATGGACTAGTGACTTACACAGTTCCCATTTGCCTCCTTTCAAAATAGCAATACTTACCATGATCTTTCATGTTCTATTGTACAGTCATGAATTGACAGGAGGGGTACCTGTCTGTTTATTCCTTATATCTCCAGACCAAGGGAATTCACATTCACATCTGACTTATTCAGAGATCCTGGGCTTTGAGTGTGATGCTAGCACTGCCTGAGATATAGTGCTTACTCATGTGCAGTAAGTTCTGGGTAAGAAGAAATAAAGAAATGGCAGCCAACAGAGAGATGATGGCCAAAACAATGCTGCATACCTGAATTTTGTTTCCCTTCCCTCCTTCCTAAGCATATGGAATTGCCTTTCCTAGCCTCCTTGCTGCTCAGTGAGGCTATGAGACTAGTTTTGACAAAGGAATTATGATTCAATATAAAAGAAATAAACTTACCAATTAGATACTTGGGATGTGGTGGCTTTTTGTTACTTCATCATGCTCTGGCCAGCTGAGATATCACTTCTACAGTGATGCCAACTCTGACTCTCCACCTCTGAGCCAGGTCTTCTCTTTGTATACCTCACACTTCCCCTCACTAGACATTTATCCAGCTGTATTGTATTTACCTTTCTAAATGTCTTTCATGTTGGGAACAGAAAGCATAACCATGTGCCACATGCAGAGCAGGGTCTGGATCTGTTGAATGAATACTTGGTGATTGGCTTGTTACAGTTGAAATACACTGAACAGGTAACAGAGGTAGGATCAGCTATTGTAACCGTTCATATCTCATGGAAGTAGTAGGAAAGAAAAAATCCTTGGTTAGGTAAAAGTGTGCCCATCTAAAGGTTGTGGCCAATGACAGGCAATTATGGTCTGTTAATAACAGTACTTGTTCTACCAGAACATAGAAAAAGTAGGAAATAAAAAATTTCCCAAATCACTTTCATCCCAAGCATGGTTATAGAAAATTCTATGGCCCAAGCTCAACAGATTCAACTTTGATGACCTTTTTGATTTTGAGAGGTAAGGAGAGATTGAAAGAAAGAGTTGGAGCTACAGAAAGACAATTTTCTCCAGAAGGATGTGATATGGGTGTGCTCAAGACAACCAGCACACCAGAAAGCCAAATGACTCACCAGCTTCTGAGGAAAGATCTATTGACAATTATTGATCTGAGGAACCATATTAAGGAACTGATGTTCAACTGGATCATTACCAAAACCCACAGACCATATGTTTTCTGGGTTGTACTTGTGAGAAAAAGAAGCCTAGAAACATTTGAATGTGTGGTGTACCATACTCCTAATTATCTGATTAATATTGATGATCCATAGCACCTTGTGGACAAAATGTGTTCAATTATTTGTTGGAAAGCCAGGAATTCACACGGCGACTGTTTCAGAGTAGATTACTAGACACATATGACACCTTAAAAAGTAGCTTTTGCTCACATGGGAAGTTTTATTTATTTTGGAAATGCCTCAAAAAATTTTCAGAGCCTCTCTTAATTTTGATACTTAGTGAAAAAAAAAGGTAGACGAAAAGCAAACAACCACTTGAAGACACTCACAATGAAAAAACACACATTAACAAGCCAAAAGTCCTAAGTCACGTGGTCAAAATTTCTTTGAAATTATCCTTGGCATATTTAGACTTTATAAAATATGTTATATAATCAAAATACATCATGTGCAGCTACAAATTCTAAATGATGATTTTGATCATAGTGTATATCTAAAATGTACCAATAAATTCAATTTAGAAATAAATAAAATATGCTGTGTATATTGTAGGTGAGATTACTACTGGTCCAGGAAAGACTTCCATCATGGCTTTCTGGCCATGACACAGCAAGGACTAAGAAGTTTCATGGGAAAATTAAAGAATTCCATAGAATTTTAACTTAAGGAAATGTATGAAACTGTTTAATACCGCAAAGTTCTTTTTAAAACTGATGGCGGGTTTTAGGTTCAACTGGAGCAATGGTTAGCAAATAAAGTCAGAAATGGGCTGTTTTTTGGTGGTTGGAAAAAAGACGAATCTGAGAGGACATTCCATCCTTTGCTGACCTGCTTGATTCAGGCTCCAGCGAGGTCATTTACCGGACCTCACAACCCTCTGCGCACATGCGTGTGCGCGTCCGTGCGTGTGTGTGTGTGTGCGTGCGTGCGTGCATATGTGTGTGTGTGCATCTATTGACAATAAAACTATAGTAGGAAGATGAAAAGGTAAAAGAAATTCATGGTTTTATCAGAAGGTGTCTGTCTTGAACAGTATGATTAGACACTTAGGATAGAAATTTGGCTGACATGGGGATCAATTCCCTTTAGTAATATTTGGTGACAGAGTGTCTTCTCTCATGTGCTTCCCCATGCCAGTTTGTTATCCTAGAGTTCAAGGGAGAAAGAGAAGTCCTCAAAGAAAAGAAGAGCAGAACTATGAGTCTCTACATCACTCCAGACTCATCTCCCATGATACGTGGAGACAGGCAGCAAAACAGTTGTTCAGCTGGGACGCAGTCTTGAGACTCATCCTAATAAGGAATCCTAATAAAGAATAAGTGCCAAGGATATTTAGGCACTTTCTATATTTTCCGTTCATTTTTATATAGACTTAAAACTAAAAGTAATATCCATTCATCTAAAATATTAAAATTGGTGCATGTGTGTTGGAAATAAGTGTAGTCCACTACCTAGTTGCTGCCTTCTACTGTAACCAACCACCTTGTGCTCGTTCCCTTAGGGATTCTTCTATTTTTTAAGCAGTGGCTAATAGACTAAGAAACCAAGGAGAGACCATAGTAGTTTCATGGAGCTGAGAAAACCAAAAATGGAGTTCAGTGATCATGAATGCGGAGTGATCTTTATAAATGTCTGAGCAGTCAGTCAAGACTCCCAAGAATATTACCCTGGGACTTATGGTGAACTGAGGATAGACCAGGCCTCACACACATGGAACTGCCACTTCTCATCAGCTCAAGTCCTGATTTTGTTAAACCTACTCTATCCACATGCCTGGGGAGAAATAACCCCACTCTGGGGAAATGTAATCTCATCCAGTGCCTCAAATTATTGCTATAATTTCTCAGATACTTTTTATATAACACAAAAAAGAAAATAAGTATACAAAAAAACCAAAAATTGATTAAAAGCAAGAATAAATAGAGTGTAGAAACAAAGCCACAGGATATTCAGATGTTTATCAAGCATGGATATTAATGAAGTTATAATTAAGGTTTTTTTAAATTCGATAAGCAAGATAAAAAACTCCAGCAAAAACTAGAAATTATAATCTTATGAAGATTCTGAAATCAAAAAATCTGCATTTCAAATATGAACTAAAAGAAAGAGTAGTGATAAACAATATTAATGACTGATGTGAATGTGCTTGTGTGTGTGTGTGTGTGTTCTCTTCAACTTCTTTCTACATGAGGTAAGAGACTAGAGACAATTAGAAGCTACAAAGGTGGAATAGTGAGTGATAATCAGACAGTAATTACTGTGCTTTGTTTGAGAAATCTTTGCTTGCTCCAAAGTCATGAAGATGTTCCATTACCTTCCATTACCTTGTTTTAACTTTTATATGTAAATCTGCAATCACCTTAGAATTAATATGAATGGTATGAAGTAGAAAATTAAGATTCACCTTTATGGATATTCAGTTGTCCTGGAACAGTTTACTTAAGAGAATTCTTTTAATTTTTCTTTCAGAGCCATGCCTGCTATTAATTAAGCACCTCTTTATATCAGTCCTTATTTTTGATTCTCTACTGTTTCCTTGAGCTATCTGAATATACATTCCTCACCACTGCTATAGCTTTATAAACCTGGACGATAATCCAGCAACAGAAACCCTTCATTACTTTCTTGAAATTTTCCTTGTCTATGCTGACCCTTTTTTTCCATGTCCACAGAAATGTTAAGCAGCTACCAATTAATTAACTAATAATTTTTACCAAAAAGCCTTACCCTAAACCCCAGATGCAAGCAATTTAAATTGTTTTTAAACTACTAGGTTGATTTGGAAAGGCTTTATAATATTGAACATTCTGATCTCAAATAAGGTATTGTTCTGCTTAGGTCTTGTTAATATTTTTCAGTTTAGTTTTATAATTTTATACACAGAGGTTTTATACATCCTTCATTACATTTATCACTGAGTGATAATTTTATGCTATTGCTAATAATTTTCAAATGTCACTTTATAATGTCATTATATATAGATATACAGTTGATCTTTGTATTTTTACATTTGAGGCTGGTAAATTCACTTACTAATTCTCATGTTCTAATTTCAGATTCTTCTGGAATTTCTATGTATAAAATTGTTAGAAGGAGAAAAGATGGTTTTTACTTCTGTCAAGCTTTGCCTTTTATGTTCTGATACAACATATTATTAAGCTCATATAGATTTCCGATAGATGTGCATATACTTCTGTTGAATTCATCTTTTTATCATAATGAAATAAATCTCATCTCCAGTTATATTTCCTGCCTTCAAATACTACTCTCTATTCCACATATAAGTGACATTATAGGGTATTTATAGTTCAGTGCCTAGATGTTTTCATCTAACATAATAATTGCTAGCTTTGTGAGAAAATTTTTAATTTGATGTAATATCGTTTGTCTATTTTTGCTCATTTTATATGCTTTGAAGTTTTATTCAAAAAATTACTTCCTGTTCCAGTGTCCCGAGAATTTCCTCTTTTTTTTCTCCAGTAGTTTCAGACTTTTCATTAGTATTATATTCAAATCTTTCACCTATCTTGAGTTTAGTTTTTTTGTGGGTGAAATACAGAGATCTGGCTTTTTTCTTTGCCCGTGGGTCTCCAAAATTTTCCAGTGAAATTGATTGAGAAGACAGTCATTTCTTCAATGTGTATTCTTATAAAAAATGAATCGTCTATATAGACATAAGTTTTCTTCTAGGCTTTCTTTTCTGTCCTGTTTCTCTAGTGACTGTTTTGTCCCAGTATCAGGCAGTTTTGAATACTATCACTTTATAATATACTTGGAACTCAGGTAGTGTAATGCCTCCTTCTTTGTTCTTTATTTTTCTCAAGATTGCTTTGGTTATTCTGTGTGTGTGTGCGTGTGTGTGTGTGTGTGTGTGTGTGTGTGTGTGTGTGTCTTGTGTGTATGGTCTTCAGTGCCTTTCAGCAATGGTTTGCAGTTTTCATTGTGGAGATATTTCATCAGTTTGGGTAAATTTATTCCTAAGTATTTTTGTAGCTATTTTAAATTATTTTCTCTCTGGATTTTCTAAGACCTTTTACTGTTGGCATATAACAACACTCCTGAATTTTGTGTGTTGACTTTTTTATCCTACAACTCTGCTGAGTTTATTTGTCTAATGGTGTGCAAACACACACCAGACTTTGATATACATAAGATCATATAATGTGCTGTCAAGTTGACTTTGTCTTTTCTAATTTGTACACTATTTCTTTTTCTCTTCCTGATTGTTTTGCCCAGGAATGCTAGTACTAGGCAATTTAAAATTGGAACTCCATAAGGGAAAAAAAACAAAAAATGAAATTGTGAAAAAGGGCATCTTGCCTTGCTCCAGATACTAGAGGGAAGATTTTAGTTTTTGCCCATTCATTATGAGGTTAGCGTTGGCTTAGCTTTATTTTTTGTTTTTGTGAGTATCTTAATTTATTCTATCACATCTTTTGGCTGGAGAATTTAATCCATGTAAATGTTGGATAGTTGTAAACAGTAGTATTAGAACATTTTCCTACAGTCATATTGTGACTTAATTAGTAGTTTCTTCTTTCTCTTTCTCTCTTTTAGAATCTTCCTTTGTGGTTAAGTAACTTATTCTACTAGTGTGTTTTGATTCCTTCCTCATTATTTTTGGTTTGTCTAGCATAGATTTTGCTTTGTGGTTACCATGAAGCTTATAAAACAAACTTTTGCATTATAACAAGCTGATTTGAAGTGATAGCACCATAACATGATCATAAAGATAATAAAAGAAACTAAACACAGGAAGAAAATGTGTTATTAAAAACTGTAGACTTGCACTCTATTTCTTTCATTTTGAATTTTTGATATGCCATTTTATATCTCTCTGCATTTCTTATATCAGTATAAAAATGTACCATATTAAGAGAATTGGATATTAAAACATTCTGAATTTGTCCACAGAGTTACTTTGGAAAGTTTTATATCTTTTGATGTTTTCTTATTACACATTAACTTTTTTCTTTAAGTTTAAGAAGTCCTGTTAGTATTTTTTATAGGACATACTATAAAAATATATAACATATTCTTATAGCTTTTTCATTTCTGGGAGTGTCTTTCTCTCTTCTTCACTTCTAAAGGAAAGGTTTTCTGAGTAAATATTCTTAGTTGACAGGTTTTCCCTTAAATTGTGTAAAAGTTTCATGCTGTCATGTCCCAGCCCATAAGGGTTCTGCTTTAAGTCTGCTATCAGGTGAATTGGGACACTCTTGTTAAGTTACAGTCACACCTTGGTATGAAATTCATCAACTGCCTTGAAATTCATCAAATGTTGTACTTGAAACATTTTGACATGAAAATTTTATATGAGATTCATCTTTTCTTTGATATTTAACATGCAGGTTATAACCCATTGGTTTCATTTGCTTTGTGAATCACTACACTTCCCAGCCAGGGTGTTGAGACTGTTTCTGGTATTCATCATGCCTTCTGAAGTCAACCGATGACAAACACCAAGGTATCACTGGATAGGTTCTTTTCCTTCCTTGAAAACCTCCAAACTTTCAAAATTCAATCATAAAATTTTAGGATACACTTGGTTATGTTGTAGCCAACTATTGACTTTTGATTCTCTTTACTGAATATTTGCTTTATATTTGCTTATTTAGATTTGAGACATTTTCTATAATTATTTTATTTACTATTTCTTTGTAATTATCTTACTATTCTTTGTAATTTTTAATCTTTCCCTTTTTTCCAGTCACTTGACTATTTGCTCTTTTAATGGTGTCTCAAAGATCCTTTAAATAGGTGGGTATGGTGACATACACCTGTAATCCCAGTACTCAGGAGGCTGAGGCAGCAGGATTGTTGATTGTCACAAATTCAAGACCAGCCTGGTCTATATAATGACTCAAAATGAGCCTGAATTACAAAGTGAGACCTTGTCTCAAAAAAAAAAAAAAAAGAAATCAATGTTTCTGTATGTTTATTCATTATTCTTCATACTTTTTCACCTCTGTGTACTGTATGTTTAAATAGCCTATCTTTGAACTATTTGAAACTCCTCTGTTTGATTTATTATATTAGTGATGCCTTATACCACATTTTAAGTTTCACTTTGAGTATTTCCCTGCTCAGTAATTTGAATTTTTAAATTACTTCCATCTCTTTAAGTTTCTCAGTTGGAATACTGAGTCATCTCTTTGCGTTTTGTTTAAACTTACTGACTTTCCTTAAGACAGATGCTGGGAAAGGTCTAGGATCTATCTATGTCTGTGTGCCCTGTCATAGGGACAGCTGTGGCGCCTGAGGTTGGGGAAGGGCCGATGATAATAGCCCCCTGGATGCCAAGGCTCAGACTAAGCAAGGATATGCCTGAGTCCCTCAGCCAAGTTACATGGGCCAGCACCATCTGGAGGAAAGACTGGATCCCCAGGTGTACTCTAAGGCTGGCTTGTAGTATAGGTCTACCATGTTTCCTAAAAGTCTCCTGAGAATTTTAGAAGATTATTGAATCATACAGGTCAAAGTGTAGCTGATGAGATTATAATTTAATGGTATTATCTGCATGTGGAAACAGAATGGGGATTGGTTGTAAGGAATATGTTGAGGGACAATGACAAGGAGTTGACACCGTTGTCAAAAATACAGAATGAAACATGGATGATAAGACTGAGTCATTTATACTCAAATGGATGTACCTTCAAAATATCCTCATAAGTGAAATAAACAGGTCACAGAATGAAATATGAGTTCAACCCACCATGATGCAGACCTCCACCTATTATCAAAACAAGTATGGAGGCTCCGTGTGGTCACACAGGTAAGCCCTGCAGTGAGCTCTTACTTAGCTTTCTTGTTGACTCCCTAGCAGATGGAATTTTGCTCAATTTGTGCTGCCCAAGGTTGGGAGAGAGGTTGTGGCATTAGTCTCTTGGCCACCTAGTTTAATGCAATTCCAACATCATAGTCCACAACAACCAACATAGGCCAGGCACTACCTAATATTAGGCTTCATCATATTGGACCTGGAACTGTATTTCTAGCCAGAGACTTGGATTTAATTCCTCCTTTCCCCATGTGAAAGTTACCTCTCTAATGTCTAAGGCATTGCTTAGACCTGGGGAAGGGAAAATACAGAAAACTATTCTTGTCTTCCTCAAGGTATATTTTCTAAGTATACAAAAAGAGGGAAATATGATCTCTCACCTGACTTCATTAACTCTTTTGAACCCTGTTGTGTCTGCGGTGAGACAATTGCTGTAGGGTTTTAGTCTTCATTTTCTTCTGCTTTCCCATGAAAGTGCATGAACATGTTAACATCATCTGTGATTTCAGGATCTAGGGCAGTAGTTAATTTGGAGGTGATTGAGAGGTAAGTTATTCCAAAAAAATTTTGTTAATATTCTGTTTTTATAATCTAGATTGTGCTTACGAAAATATATTCACTCTCTTCAATTCATTGCATTATACATAGACATCTATTAACATAGATAACATATTTTAAAATATATCAGCTAGAGACAGTCACCAGCTTCTTAAAAAATATTCTCCAGTAATATGATTGATTTTTTAAATTGCTAGAAAAGGTTAAATGATCTAAAAATATGCTCCAGTAATAAAAAAATAGAAATTTTCCTTAAGACAACAAGATATAACCAAACTTTATGGAAATTTTATGTCTACAAAATACAGAAATCCTATAAAAGATGGTAAATAGTGTATTTAGGCTCCTAGGACCTTTTTTTTTTTTTTTTTTTTTTTTTTTTTGAGACAAGGTCTCACTTTGTAGTTCAGGCTGGCCCTGAGCTCACTGTGTATCCCAGGCAGTCCTTAAACTCACAGAAATCCTCCTGCCTCTGCCTTCTGAGTTCTGGGATTGCAGATGTGAGCCACTATGCCCAGTATGTTGGTATGTGGTTACCAGGGATCAAACTTGGGACCTTGCACTTGCAAGGCATATGCTGGAACCACTGAGATAAATTCTCAGACCCTAGGACTTATTCTTAAAATCCAAAGATATATACACATTTTTCCAAGCTAATCTTATACCACAAAGGCCATAGAAAACAATCATAAAAATTCAAAACTCTACTTACAGGAATTTCTGAAGGAATGAAGTACAGAATGAACTTCTTTGTATCAAAAAATGTTATTCAAGAAGACCGATAGTGAACGTAGAAAATATTTACTTTGTAGGCAAAATAAAGGTGGAGATGAGTATAAAAAAATTATAAATAAATGCTAAATACTCTGTCAAATTAGAAATGATACAACCTTTATCACTGGATAAGAAAAGAAATGGTAAGAGAAAAATATTCTTAGTTTGAATCACATAAAGTTAATCAACCACTTTGATTTACAAAAACAATACATAAAACTTAAACAGAATAGGTAAGAGACTGCCAATTCACAAAATACCATTTAAAGTTAATAAACCAAGTAATAAAAGCCTATATGAACACAACGAGTCTACGAGCAAGATAGAAGGCACTAGTATAAAAGGTGATAGGAAAGAAACCACAAATTTTTCTAAACAACAAAATATTTTTAAAGCAAACAGATGATAAACATAACCTGTGTACATTTAAACTTAATTGCAAAAAAATACACTCTGGAATAAAAAATAAAATAATCTGACAGACTCAAGACCCAACATACTAGACACATCATTAAATGTGAGTAGGTCAAACTTAGCTTAAAATTATTTTTACACATACAAAATGATTTTCTTAGCAAGAGAAATCCAATTCTACTCCATGTACTGCAGGAACTCATGAAACAAAACCATTCAGAGAAAAATGTAATTGAACTAAAGACATGAAAACAAGTTAAACCAAGTAAAGGAATAAATATCGTGATAACAAGCAAGTTCAAAGTCCGTGGCATGACAATCAGCACAGGACCCTTAATTGGATCTGGATCAGAAAAGGAAAAATGAACAGCTCAGAGATGATCAGGATGATTGGAGAAAACTGAATTGAAGTGGACCATTTATTAGATAATAAATATTATATCATTTGTGTCATATTCCTTGAATGTGATAGTGATGTTTTACCTGTGTAAGAAAAGGTCCTTGACATGGGATCTTAACTGTAGGTATACATCACAGTCACTGGAGAGTCTGTAATGACATGAATCCTGCCCCTTCTCTAACTTCCTAGTTTCTGGTTCAGCACGGGTCATCTCTATGATTTTATAAACTGGACCACATATTGTCTGCTTGGAGTAAAGGACTTGTGGGTGTTGAAGCAAAGGAAAGCCCTCACTCTGCCAGCAACCACAGCCAAAAGCAGCACTGTGGGTAGAGTGGTTATTTTGCCTTCCATTCTTTCTCCTTTTTTATAATTTAAAAATTATCACAAACTTAGATAATGAAAGAAATAAGTAAATTTAATAATTAGGTACCCTCGTGGGTCATGTAAGAGAGGTATATGGGATTCAGATAAACTTCAATACCATTTTTCCATGTCAAAGACTGGTCCCCAGGATAAACAGATGTAAGCAGCACCTTTTCACACTTGCTGCCTGTGAGAACAGATGCTATCTGACAGGTCTCAGAATCTCCCCAAACCCCAGTATGCTAGGATTCCCATGCTAAGGAATGAATGAATTCCACGGTATTGCCTATAACCAGCTGCCTTTGCAGAACTTCACAAGATGACAAAGTCCAAAGCCATTTAGCCATCCCTAGGGATCTCTGTAATGTCCAGGACATGGGGCCCAACCTTGACAGGCAAGAGAAGAGAATACAGCTCCACGTGAGAAGGACAGCCACTGCTCAGAGCCACTGCAGAGCCACTGACATTCCCCTTCCCCCAGACCTCAGGAGGGAGGAAGCCACGATGCCCAGGTTGGCTGCTATGCCACTTCTCGAAGTCAAAACAAGTGACCAAGCAAACAATGATCATGAATAGAGTTGATTTTGTACAGAAGGGTTTTATCACATGATGATTTTATAACTTTCCAGGAGAAGTTAGTTTTCACAAATTAAAGGGATCATTTCAGACACATTACTTTTAGAAAACAGATCTCTAGGTTATATGCCCATTTTGCTAGTGCTAGAGAACTTTGAATTTTTTTCCTTGAATATTAAAAAAGTTAAGTCATCACAGAAAAATGCTGAAGAGAAAAGAAAATCTTAAACAGTTGAACAATTCTATTATCACTGTAAATTTTTGGTGAGCCTGTATCTTAGGTACTGATTTTTAAGAATTAGTGTAAATTATAAACAGTGGTATCCTGTCACTTTCAATATCTAATAGAAGGTGTTTCCCACATCATTTAAGTTGTGGCAAATATAATGACTGTACCACATCCTGTTATATAGACACACCATGAATTATCTAACTCCAAGCTTTTGTTGTCCAACACCAAATTTCTTTTAATTATTTGAAATATACAGCTGCAGAGAACTTCCTAAAGAAAAATCCCTATGCATATTTCTGATTTTTTCTTTAGGATAAAAACTTAGAAACAAAATCACTGGATCAAAGGGTAGGTATTGTTTTAAGGCTTTTAATACCTAAATTATCAAATTGTCAAATTTAATATCAAATTGTCCTCTAGAGAGTTTATATAAATTTATCCCTGAACTGACAAAAATTTGACCTTAAAGCCTTAGAGATAAAGAATTTACATGTGTGATTCAGCAACATGGGAGGGAGTTGAGGACTTGCCAGCCCTTGAGAACCTTGTTTCCAGTCATGCATCTTTTTGTATCAGGAGACTAGTAACAGAGAGACAATAGTAGCAATCAAATGCTTAAAGCCACCTGCATAAGTTCCACTTAGACGGTTTTCTTTCTCTTTTAAATCTCTGTGTTCAATAATATAGATAGATAGATAGATGATTGATAGATAGATAGATAGATATAATTTTATTTGATTGGATTTTTCTTCTCAAAGTTTGAATTTGAAGGCTTATTTCTTTTCCTATTCGATTATATTTTAAAGCAGAATCATCTCTTCTATAAATTTTTAAAGTTGTATTGTTCTTAGAAAGGAATAATAATTATTGCATTAATAAATTTTAATTCTAAAAGAAATCTAATTGAGACAATTTATTTGATATTCTCTATAGAGACAGCAGCAAATTAAAATGTTGATTAAGCTTGAATTCTGTTACACGTGATATGTGAAATTCTGATGCGTGTGTGTGTGTGTGTGTGTAGCTCCTATCTAAAGGAGCATCACAATGAAGCCTCAATTCTTAGAAATAAGAATGAAAACATTCATAATGGACACCCACACATACAAACATACATACATACATACATATATATATATGTATATGTATATATATATGTGTATATATATATGTATATGTATATTTTTTTTACTCTGTATACCTTAATTAGAATCATGAATAGAGCTGATTTTAGAGCAGTCAGTTTTTAGAGCAGAATGTCTATTTTTATTTGATTTCTCATTTCTCTTCACTTTGTAAAGAAACATGCAGACTTTCATACTTTGCATCTACATCAGCCTTCATATGTGCTCTTCTTTTTGTAAATGCCAAGATAAATGCAGTAAAATATTATTGGGCCCAACCCTGCTGATACTGATTTTCACTTGAGGTGCTCAGAGTACCCACAGCCCAGTATATTCTGTTCCATCGATGTCAGTGGACCTGGAGTCTTGTATGTTGTGTGTTCCTCCCCACCTCCCTCCCTCCCCTTCTCTCTCTCCCTGCTCCTCCTTTCAGCTTTACTCCTTTCTTCCTTCCCTCCCCCTTCCATACATAGCTTCTGTTCTTACAACTCATCTAAACAGCAGCTCTAAACAGTTCAGCAAATTACTGTTCAAATTGTGAGCAATTTCTTTCTCTAAAACTAACTCAGACAACCCTATAGCGACTCCCTAAATGCCGACTCCCTTTAAGAAACTGTCTTTGCGCACAGGAACTCTGCAGATAGACCCCAACCCTTGCCCTTACTCCAGCAGAGCGGACATGCTGCTGTCACTCATCACTGTCTTCAGTTTACAGAGGTCTCACATTTCAGAATATGAACAGTCTGTGGGACAAAGGCTGCAAGGAAAGAGCTGGAGTAAAACAAACACTTCTTGCACCCAGAAAACAGTAGAGGAAAGACTCCCCATAAAGTTAGAGCCACAATGCTCATGTAAGAGTTAGTGAGAGTGACTGCACATTAAGCAGGCAGGACAGTGCCCAGCACGTAAGTAAGCACTGCTTAAGGGCCTGCAGCCTTCCTCCTTTGCTTATCACATTGTTAATTTTTGTTGTTGCTTTTATTAGGAAATCAGATCATTTGCTGATTTCTATTCTGTTGTTGTCTTCTCTCTTCATAATGCCTCCTTAAAATCAAACATTTTCACACAACCCTACCCAGTTTAACACATTTGTATTGATCATCCACCTTGGGCAAACTGCTGTCCGGAAAGGGTGTAGGAAATGGACAGTTGGACAATATAATTCCTGCCCTCTGGGAACTACAACTTAATTTGAAAGAGACATAGAACACTACAGACAGTTTGGTTTATGAAAGAATGGCTAAGGCGGGAAACTGATGAGGAAAGGTTGCCCACTCGCACTGCGGGGGAGCAGACAGTGCCTTCACACTGGTTTCAGGGGTCAGCTTTATTCCTCCTTTCCCTGCCTTTCCTTTCATTGAACCTCGAGTAGTTTCTCCTTACCCTCAAGTGGCTTCAGAATTTTAGGGCAGCCAAACATAAGTGAGCCAAATAGGCCTATTGGAGGACTGGGCTGGGAGCTCAGAACCAGGCAGGGATTCGCTGGGCAGGCTGGGTACGGCTAGGCGATCAATGCAGGGATCTGGGGGAGACCTACAGCAGAGAACTGTAAGTAGAACATGGACTTGGAGATCTGAGAAAGGAAATGGCCATCCACCCTGTGCTGGTAAACTAGAGATTCCTGATGTCCGAAAGGCCTTTGAGTACCAGAAAAGATGGTCTAGGTCTCCCTGTCCCTGGAGCTGAAAAAGAGAAGACTTCCTGGGGGTACCATAGCCAAGCTCTAATAGTTCACCAGTGTCTGTGATACAGGTCTGAGGGCAAAGGAAAGGCCCAGCTCTAACCCCAACCTCCCCACTCCTTTTTCAACCCTTGCTATGGTTTGAACACAGTTTGTCCTCTCTGAAACTTACATTAAAATATAATTCTCATTATGAGATATTTAGAAGTGGGATCAGGCAGCGCCTTTAAATGGTTATTTGGAGTCTGCTTCTGTGAATAAAATAATGCAATCATGGAGTTCATGGATTAATGAGTTCACAGGTTATCTTGAGTTGTTTTACTATTTAAAAAAAAAAAAAAACAGTTTACCAATAGTTCCTTTTTTTGAGACAGGGTCTCTCTTTTGTAGTTCAGGCTGGCCCTCAACTCACTTTGTAGCTCAAGCCAGACTTGAATTCACAGCAATCCTCCTGCCTCTGCCTCCTGAGTGCTGGGATTACAAGTATAAACCACCACGCCCAGCATTGTGGTATGTAGTTGGGAAGGGGGAGCGATCAAACTCATAACCTTGTGCTTGCCAGGCAGATGCCGGAATCACTGAGTTAAATAGCCAGCCTTTACCTACAGTTCTTATGAGCTAACTGTCTCTTGCCTCATGACATTCTGTTTAGGGATTCTGCCATCAAGAAAGCCATGACTGAGCATGACTCTCAATTTTAATAAGAACTATGAGACAAAAGAAATATCTTTTTTACAAGTTTGTGTTATTGTTTCATTAGCCACAGAAAACAAATAAAAATAGCATTCAAACTACAGGACCTGAGTTCAAATGACCTAATAAAGAAAAAAAAATCTTATCTTAGTAAGTATGAATAATGTAATAAAGAGCAATGAAGTACAGCTATTTCTTCCACATACTGATTTAATTTCTTTTGCAAATAAACCTAGTTGTGGAACTGTAGAACATATAGCTCTATTCATAAATTTTGAACTATATTCTTAAATTTTGAGAACCTTCAATATTATTTTCCATAATGGGAACTAATTGATATTCTCACCACTAGGATGTACTATTTCCCTCTTATTACAACTGCCAAGACAAGAAATCAACTTGTATGTCCGACAATGAATGAATTTTTTAAAAATCCTGAAATACATATCCACAATGGGACTTTATTCAACATTATAAAAGAAAGATCTTTTATTTGCAGCAACATGAATAAAACTGCCAGATATGTTAATTAGACAGAAAAATAAAAACTGCATGATCTCACTTATATGGAAATATTAAAACATCAGGCTCATAAAAATAGAGGGTAGAATGATGGTTTGCCAGGGCCTGGGGTGGAATGGAGTGAGAATCAGTCAAAAGGTACAAAAGTTCAGTCATATAGATGTAATAAGTTTTGAATCTCTGTTGTACAACACAGTAATTATGGTTAACAATAATATTCTGCATACTTGGAAATTGTTAAGAAAACAGACCTTCCAAGGTCTACTACCAGTTCCTGGCCACCAGGAACTTAATTGCAGTGGATTTTTAATGTCTAGAAATGCTTTCTTAAGAAGCCTAGATGAACAGACTCCTTCAGCCCAAGATATAACCAGAAGCCCATGGACTCACAAGTCATTTTCTGTTTTTCTGCCTCAGACATCTCATAGCAAAGTCTTTCAAAGAAGCTTCCCCTGTTAACATATAAAAAAATGCTCAACGTTGCTGGTCATTTGAGAGATGCAGAGATTCTATCTCACTCCAAAAAGAATGGATGGTTTTATTAAATCAACCAATAATAAATGCTGGCAGGGTTGCCAGGAGAAATGAACCATTCTCCACTGTTGGTAGAAATGTAGACTGATGCAACCACTGGGGAGACTCCTCAGAAAACTAGGATCAAAGTTCTCATTTGACTCTGCCTTTTTATTGTCCTAATATAGAGTACACTGGCTTATTTTTAATGCTAGTCTTGTCCAAATCCATTGCTTTCATGGATTTAGATACGCTTCCTCTTTTAGATATGCTTCCTCTGGACAAGCTACAAAATTTTCACATCTCTTTCATTCTGCCTGTTGCTTCTGATTCTCACAATAGATCTGGCTAAAGCTAATAGCAATACCTATGCCACAGCATGAATGTTACATTGCTTTGAAATTTCCCCACCAGATTAATAAGTCTACTGCTTTTAAGTTCAATCTCATTCCAAAATAGCCAATTAGGGAAGGAGATAGATAATACAGACTTGGAGAAGAGACACTGCATCACCCATTCTGAAATGGGAGAGGCAAATACACTTAGATATGGAACATTAGCCTAAAAGACAAATTCTCTAGATCAAACCAAATATCTAACCTGTTGAAAATGGAAGCAGGCTGCCACTGGTCTGCATTTCCCCACACCATTTATTCAAGAACACACCATCTTGGAAGTAATTCTAACAGCCTGTGGGAAGAGCTAGTTCTGCAGTAGCTAGACTCCTGAGACTAGCTCCCCATGTACTCTCCCTACCGCCACCCAGAAGCAGAAACCCAGCAAAGAAGTTAACTGGTTAGAGTTCCAAGGAAGCCATGGACTGCAATGAGAGAGAGAGTCAACAGTGGAAAAAAAAAAAAAAAAGCAAGTCAGGGAACACTATTTTCCTGCCCACAATTGACCATTCAGCCTTAGAAATGGAAGGCCCTTGGCCTAGGAAGAGAAAGACAGAGCACTGTAGGCTGTGAGATGTGCAGTAGGCCATGGATCACACACCTGAAGACATGAAGGAGGGAGAAAATATCCAGCAGAAGAAGACAAGGGTAATTGCTCTTCTTTTGTTTCGCCCCATATTGGAAAGATCTGAGATGGCATGACTTCCTGTCTAAATCTACCATTTCATACAGGCAAGGAGGCCCTCAGCCAAGCCTCGGAACTGTGCCAAGTGCTGTGGGTAGAAAAGCAGACTTCTTAAGACAGAGACTAAGGAAAGACAAAGTCTAAGCAAAAGGGACAGAAAATGACACCTGGGTTAGGGGATTTCTGGTAATACCAAAGGCCCTTGAAGGAAACAAGCTTTGAATTTGAACCATATGGCCAACTGCAATCACAGCTACAACTTCAATTCTCTGTACTACTATCCTGCATTAGTCAGCTTTATTGTTGCAGAGACCAAATCCCTGACCCACACAATTTAAAGTAAAAGGGGGATTTATTTGGCTCACACTTTCAAAGGTTTCAATCCATAGCTCACTGGCTCCAAGGCAGAAATATCATGGTGAAAGAAAAAAGAGAAAAGCTGCTCTACTCACAGCATCCCGGAAGCAGGGAGAAAAGGGAGAAGGAGCAAGAACAGACCCTTCTGGATCACAAATCCAGGGACCCACATCTTTTGAACCCTTCCTACCTCCTGTTCAGTTATGAAATCACCAGAGGATTAACACACTCACGAGTATAGTACCACTTCGCAAAAGTGCTATCAAGGAACATGTAGGGCTTTAACAGGTTATTTTATATGAAAACTGCAACAATAAATGTATTAAAAGAGCCAATGATTAGCTTAAAGGATCAAGTGTGAGAAACATTTCTCAGTACAAAGCAGAAATATTAAAAAGGTAAAAATCACAAGGAGATGTTAAAGAAAGTTATAGAACTGATTTGAAATTTTAAAAAATTTAAACTGAATTCATGACAAAGAAAAAAAGATTTGACATCGAAACTCCGTCCACAGAAGGTTATAATGGAAATAAGAAGTTTCACCACAACAAATGCTCGCGAGACTATGGGGAGAAATGAACCCTTCTCTGTTGGGTGGAATGTAGACTAGTGCAACCACTATGGAGATTTCTCAAAAAACTAGGATTAGATGTCCCATTTGACCCTGCTATTCCCCTGTGAGGTATGTATTGAAAGAATTAAAAGATCCATGTCACAGCTATACATGTGCACCCATATTCATAGCAGTTCAGTTTGTGATAGCTAAATCTTGGAAACAACCCAACTCTACACTGGATAAAGAAGATATGGGTTGTTGTTGTTGTTTTAACAAAATGAAGTATTACTCTGCCATAAAGAATGATGTTTGAGTCATTTATACTCAAATGGATGTATCTTGAGGACATACTCATAAGTTAAATAAATAAGTCACAGATGTGTAAATATAGTATTATTTCTTTGGTATGAGGAAATGAAGATGTATATGAGTTCTAGAACATGTGACAGATATTGAAAGTAGAAAATATTCAAAGGGAAATGGAATGTACGGGTAATTAACAAGGGGAAATAAATGTGATGGTAAAAAAAGGAAACCGCTTATGTACATAGAGGAGAGGGGGTTGTAGGTTGGATGGGGAATGGGAAAAAATGAGAATTAAGTCTCTGGGATAAATTTTTAATGTTGAGTATGATCATGATGTGCATGTAAATGTACCAATAAAGATTGAAATAAAAAAAGTTTCACTGATGGTTCTTACTTTCACTCTGTTGTACATTCTGACATTTTTTTTATTCTGTATTGCTCAATTTTATAAAATGCCATTCACTACGAAAGGTCAGGAATAGTTTTTAAAATATTTAGAAAATGGATCCAGGAAACTGAGTATGGTAGCAATAAAAGTTATAAAAGGAGAGAACAGAATTGATGGAAAAGACATGGGGGGAAAAAGGAGAAATTTTATTTAAGATGAAGACAAGATTCACCTATTCTAATGTTGCATTTATAATAAAAAATTCATATATTTCCAAGACTTCCTTGAAACAAATCCCACGTACTTGTAAAAAACAAAGATTGCTAAGCACCAGACCAGAATTACTAAATCAGAATTTTCAAGGAATATAACATGTTCTTTTAAATGACATCTCAAGAGATTTTATCATCTGAGAAATTTAGAAAACTTCAACTTTGATCTGCATACAAATCACTAGTCTTGTTTAAATGTAAATTCTAGCTGAGTAGCTCTGAGCCTCCATCTCTCATCCAGGAATTTGCACTTCCAACTCACTCCTGGTGATGTCAGTGCTATTAGTTCATGGACCAAGACTAAAATTATTTGTGGCTAGAGTTAAAGATATTTTCCAATTCAATGTTAATGTGTAGCACCAATAAAAAGCCTGGTCAATTAAGGGAAAAAATGCATATACATCAACCTCACTTAGGAAAACAGATGTGAAATCTTTTATAGAACAGCCAGCTGAATGTAGCCATATAACAGAGGAATGCCATGGTCTCTGATCAAGCAGAATGTGTGTTGCAAGGTAGAGTCCTTAAAGGGTTGAGAGGTCTGCCCCCTTAGTCCATAGTGTCAGTAAGTCACCGTGTTATACAACCAACAGATACTGAAACAGACATTTAAAAGTAAATGACAAGACATTTCTACTACTCTACAAAGTAAAAAGGCAGAGGTGAACCCTATTAAATATAAATGATTGTTCATCAAATTTAACCTCTAATATTATCCTGAATGGTAAAAACTAAATATAAAATTTAAAATCAAGCAGTAATATCAGCTACCATGATGATCTATCTTACTTGCTTTAGAAGGTAAAGGGAATTCAATGAGATGAATAGCAACCATGTGAATGAAAACTAGAGAGAGTCAAATTTAAAAGAACTAGAATGAATAAAAATTTAAATAAAAATTTAGCAGCACTTCTGGATACAAACTTACATGTAAACATATAAACTTATCCCAGGAATTCAACAGCTTTTCTTTAATCTAGCATTAAAAAGGAAGACTTTCATTTACAACATAAGTAAAACTTTAACTATAATGCAACCAATACAATCAAATACTTACATCTATTTGAACCAAAATTATAAAACATTTGAAAGACAGAAAACAAAACCTGAAGAAATCATAGAAGCATTATCATGTGCTAGAACAAAAACCTTAATGTCAAAAATTTCAAGCAGCTGCAATTAGAATACTAATTGTTATACTAGGGCAGCTTGTTTTGTTTTGGAGTTTTACAATTTGAATTTAAAATATTCAAGTTGAAACATGGTGTCATGAAATAAATAAAAGCACAAAATGAGTTAAATTTGCCTTGCCAGATATCAGAATTTTTATTCCTGTGTTAGTCAAAATGATCAGGTACACACTGAGTAAATGAGTTAATCCCA
Source organism: Petromus typicus (assembly GCA_004026965.1). NCBI lineage: Eukaryota > Metazoa > Chordata > Mammalia > Rodentia > Petromuridae > Petromus > Petromus typicus. The sequence continues at coordinate 21,873 of PVIR01012909.1, read as the reverse complement.
AGTTCTGGTGCACTAACACAGTGACAGTTCATTTCCTGCTCATACTACACGTCCATAATGATTTGGCAGGAGCCTGTGTTACACAGTCTTCAGAAACTGAAGGTGACAGAGACCTGTCATCTTGTAGCTACATCATCTAGAATATGCAGAGTTGGCAGGAAAGAGAGAACACAGGAGGAGGCCTGTCTGCTTCTGTCTTTCTCTCTTGCTTGACTGTGCCCCTCCATCTTTATGCTTCAGACTAGCAGAGAAAATCATCATCTCGACTGTTGGTCTGAAGTGGTCACAAGGCTCTGCCTAATTCCAGATGAGGAGGGAGTTAGGGAAATAGGGGTCATATGAAACACCTGGCGTGGCTACCAGACTAGACAGGTGCACCAGTAGGAAGACTGGAGACTAGAAATACTAAATTTAAATGCAGTGGTCCCTACATCCACAAACTTAATTCTTTCCATACTTCAGGTCTCAGGAGTGAATCTACTGTGGCACAAATTCTGCGTCCAGAAACCTAGAATGAACTCAGTTTGTGAACTGAGGTACCACTGTATTTAATCATAAATATTGGAAAACTGAACCTATGACAGGATAGTGGTCTAATTCATGAGAAAAATGAGTAGAATTATGAAAACAAACTATCTTTTGAGAGAAAATAAGAATAAACATCCTTTATTTCTTTTAATATTATAAAATAATAACCTGCCAATGAGTTAGACTTTAATGTTTAAAAAATTAAATTAAAATTTTCCAAGAAAATCTAAAGCCTTGTGAAAAAAAACACCTAGAATTTGGGGAGACCATTTTAAAATCAAGACCTGAAAACCTAAATGTTATCAAAGCAAATATAACTTCATATAAATTATTTGTGTGGCAAATGCCTAAATTCGGGAGAGAAATAATACCAGTGGGAAGAATATTTGAAATACTCCCGAAAGAGAAGTGTTCATACTTACAATTCAAAGCACATCTACAGACAAAAAGGTTAGAAAGAAATATGACCCAAAAGGGGGGATCAGGATGGGATGTAAATGCAGAATTTAAAGAAGGAAAAATTTTTAAAATGAAAATAAGAAACTTTTTTTTTTTTTTTTTTTTGGAGACAGGGTCTCTCTTTGTAGTTCAGGCTGCCCCTGAGCTCAGCCCCCAACTTGTAGCAATCCTCCCGCCTCTGCCTCCCGAGTGCTGGAATTACAGGCGTGAGCCACCATGCCCGGCACTGTGGTATGTGGTTCTGATTGCTCCTGGGCATGAGTCTCCACGCCCGACAATGTTGTATGTGGCTGACAATGTTGTATGTGGTTACCGGGGATGGAACCCGGGCCCTTGCCCTTGCAAGGCAGGTGCTGGAACCACTGAGCTAAATCCCCATCCCTAAAGAAACTCTTAAAATCAAAATCTATAGTAGCTAGGAAAATGTGAAATGGACAGTGTATAATGGCAAAGTTATGAGATTTTATAGTCACTAGTCTCAAAAAACTAAAAAGCTAGTACCTGTTACTAGAGTTGATGTGGGGAAATGAGTAATGTAATTGTTAGTGAAACCTGGGAGTGTTACAACCTTTTCAAAAGGCAACCTGGAAATTTTAAAGCATAAATATAAATATGCAGCATACATACCTATCTGCATTTGAATATTATAATGTTAATGTTATTTATAATATAAATATTATTGGTAATATAAATCCCCCGGTAATTCCACTTGAAATCTAGTCCATGGGAAGAATGCTTGGGGGCTACACCCCAGGATAAAGTAAGTCCCAGCATGCGTGAGGCCCTGGGTTTGATCCCTGACACCACAACTAAAAAGGGAAGAGAAGGAGAAGGGAGAGGAAAGAAGAGGAGGAAGAAGGGAGAGGGGAAGGGAAGAGGAAGAGGAGAGAAGGGGAGAGAGAGAGAGAAGAGGAGGAGAGGAGAAAGACAGGAAGTGGCAAGGAGAAGGAAAGAGGAAGGGGACGGGGAAAGAGGGAAGGGGAAAAGGTGAGAGGAAGGGGAAAAGAAGAGAACAGAGGGAAAAGAAAGAACAGAATAAAAAGGAAGTTTGAAGACATAAATAAAATGTTTGTAGTAGCATTGTGTAGTGGCAAAAACTGACAACAGTGAATTTTCTGGGATGTAAAGATGAATTTTGATATATATATATATATATATATATATATATAAAATAAAAATTATAGTCATTAAAAATAAGTTAAGCCCTATACCTTTTAATCCCGATGCATTTGAGCAAAGCATTCAAATGAGTGAGAAAAACAATATGTAGACAACAATGAAAGCCATGTGTGCATTTAGAGACGTGGGTATTATGCGTGTTTGTGTGTCGTCCAGGTAGAGGGTCCTGCACCAACGAGGAAGGGTTACACAACTTTGTCACAGGATTTACTTGAGATGGGTGAGCCGTGTTGCATTCAAGGAGGGAATTCGGGGAACAGAAGCCAAGGGGAAAAGGGTGGGGGAAAAATATCTGCTCTTGGAGGAAGAGAGCATGTGTAGGACGCTATCTGTGCATCTGTGCAAAGTGATCCCTAGGTGGGAAGCAAGGCGTTGCTTTGGGAAGGGCGATGATAGAGGAGGCCCTGCTCCTAGCTACGTGTGAGTGTGAGTCCGACACCTCTGTCGCTCTGGGGCTGAGGCGTCCCGTCTGTTCATCTCAAGACCTCGCTGGTGTAGCACAAACCTGAGCGGGAAGCAGAGCAGCCCAAGCCGGCCTGGCCAGGCCTCAGGGCGGAAAGCGCGGCCTCCTGAGTTTCCCTCCCCGAGCTGGACGGTCTGTGTGGTTATCAGGCTGAGTGATGCGATTCGACTTACAAAACCTGTCTGGAATATTCTCCTCAAATCTTTTTTCAGTCTCAACTCGTCACCCTCTTTCTCTCCCTCTCTCCTCTTCCTAATCTCTGCGCAGTGAGGTCGGGGAAGCAGCCAGGAGTTAGAGGTGGAGGCTGCGCTTCCACTGAGGAGGACGCGCGACGCCGATGTCGCCTCTCTAAGCCGGGAGCGCAGAGCTCAGGGCGCCGCGGCGCTTTCTCGGCTGAGATTCAGGGAAGCCCGGGAGGCCTGAGCTCGGGGGGTGTGGCGCCCGTGAGCGCTCAACTCTGCCTCCGGCAAAGCAAAGCCGGGTGAACCTGCAGACTCGGCCCGGGCTAGGGGACCCGACGACCGTCCGTCCGGCACGACGTCGGGAGAGTAAATGTCCAGTGCCCAGCGAGGCCCAGCGCGGGACTCGGAGCCGCGCCCCCGGGGGAGGAGCCGCCGGGCCGGGCAGCCGGGAGCGGCCTCGGGGGTGGGGGCCCCGGCGGGGCGGGCGGGCGGGGCGGGGCGGGGCCTCCAGAGCCCTGCGGTTCACCCCGGCCGCGGCGCCCGCTGAGCTCGTCCCCCGGCCCGGCCCGCGCGTCCCCCTGGGAATTCTGTGAGCCGCGAGCCGAAACCCCGGTCCATGGGGCTGGGGGCACGCGGAGTGGGGCCGGAGGGCCGCCGCCCCGAGCTCCGGGCGCTCTGCAAGCCCGGGGGCGGCGGGAGTGAAGCGCTCCCCGAGTGGCCTCCGGCCGGCCGAGCTCGGGCCGGGCGCGGGAAGCGCGGAGGAGCCGCCTCCAGGTCCCCAGTCGGGGAGCTCCGGTCCGCAGCGCTTGCTGGCCGGGAGCCCGGAACCGCGAGCCCGGGCGCCACGCTGGCTCGTCTGTGGCTCCGCTACTCTCCGAGCTTTTCAAGGAGCCCCGGAGCCTCAGCCGGGCTGCTCCGCGCCAGAGCGGGGAACCGGGTCCCCGGGGTAGCAGGGGTCGGAGTCCCAAAGCCTCGGAGCCGGCAGGGCTCCCTGGGGATCGGCCAGCCCGGAAAACGAGCTGAGTGTGGGGCTGTGCGGTCCCGAGCGCGGCCTCAGGAAAGTTGTTCTGCGGACACTTGAGTCCTGCGATCGCCTCTCCCCCTTTGTCGCGGCAGCCAGCGCGAGCCGGCGTCTTACTCGGGCCGGACTGTGGCCGCGGGCGCCTCGCCCTCACACTTGCCCCCGCACTGGCCCCGGCAGGCGGGTCTGCAGAGCTGTCGCAGGCTCCAGGCTGCCTCCTTGCGGGTGGACCGTCCTCCTCTCCCGGTTTCCCACATTCTTTTCTTCGTCCCCTCCCCCAGCAGTCCTGGTGCAGCTGTGGTTTCCAGCTGTGCACCCCGCTGGCTGGTTACTCCCAGGCCATCTACTGCCCCCTCGCGGAGCGCGGGTGCGTCCAGCCCGCAGACGCCCGCAGCAGGTAGCGAGCTGCAAAAGGCTCGGAGGCTGCGGCGGTGAAACGAGACAGTTGCCAACAGCTGGGGCAGCTGCTGCGCAAGGGGACTGGCGAGTACGCAGCCCAGGTACTGCCCCTTCCCAGTGACGTCTCTGCGCCGGGCTATAAAAGCTTCGTGCGCATCCTGCAGAGATTGTGCGAACTCCCGAGCTGAGCAGGACTCCAGCCAAGAGGCGCCTAAGCGGCTGCGGGCGGCGCGGCAGCAGCGGCTTCTGTGAGAAGAGAAGAAAAAATCTCCGGCTGAACATGAGGCACCAGATCCCGGCCACAGAATCAGAACTTTCCAAGGTAGCGCTGTGATCGGCCCTCCTTGCTCGCCCAAGTACTCATGCAGCGCAGAGCTTCGCCTTTCCCGCCGCAAGAAGGAGGCTAGCGGTTGTAAACAGAAGCAGGTGCAGACAGGCGGGCTCTCTTGCTTCCTAGAACAGAGGACCGACCGACCGGTGGAACTACTTTCCGCTTTTCAGTTTAACGCAGACGATACGCAGCCTCCACGTTCTGAACTCAAATGCTTCCTGAAACTGCAAACTGGAGGAATTCAGAGCCACGAAGGTCGGGCAGACAGAGCATCTAGAAGAATTTTATCCCCTGAGCCCCGAGTCAGCTTGCAAGGAGAGTTCTGCCCAGGAAGACTTCTTCCCTCCGGTCTGGATAAAGCAGGATCCTGAGCCGCAGGTGCCTGCCACCGGAGGCTGCGAAGGAGTGGTAGGTGCCGACAGGAAAGCTTCGCCACATACCTGCGAAATGGATAACATCCTCCCTGTGGACTCAGACCTCTTCCCAAACATCTCCACCAATACCTCAGAACCTAACCAGTTTGTGCAGCCAGCGTGGCAAATTGTCCTTTGGGCAGCTGCCTACACAGTCATTGTGGTGACCTCCGTGGTGGGAAACGTGGTGGTGATGTGGATCATTTTGGCCCACAAGAGAATGAGGACAGTGACCAACTACTTTCTGGTGAACCTGGCCTTCGCGGAGGCCTCCATGGCTGCGTTCAATACAGTAGTGAACTTCACTTACGCTGTCCACAACGAGTGGTACTACGGCCTGTTCTATTGCAAGTTCCACAACTTCTTCCCCATCGCTGCGGTCTTTGCCAGTATCTACTCCATGACAGCAGTGGCCTTCGATAGGTGAGCTTGCCCTTTCCGGAAGTGAGGAGTGTCCATAGAGGATCATAGCATTGCTATGGAGGTTTGGGGCTGGGTAATCCATGAGGATTACAAGGGGAAGATGGTCACACAATAGCCTGGGGCTTCGCTGGCTACCAGCTGCCCCAACTTGATGAGGACCTTGACTTTACCTTTTTCATTTTTCTCTCTTTTTTTCACCCATCACTGGTCTCCCTTTCAGCATACAATCTCATTTTCTCCATTTAACTTTCTTTGTTCATTTATTCATCTCTCTAACACTACACTTTCAACTTGTGCTTTGCTGCTTCCATCTGTTCTTTCTCTCTTTTCCCTTAAAGCCTAAAAGTGATGCCCAGGACTTAGCCGAGGGGCTAACCCCCCGACTTGGTCTTTGTAAATTCCTCCAGGCCTTCTATTCTGTTGGAAAACTTCTTGTTGCTTTAAAGTACGTAGGCACAATTCCTCATTTTCACTGCTTCCTGAAGATTCTGGATTTTGAATTCTCCTTTTAACTCTCCAATAGCAATCAAATGTGAAAAGCATTTTGACAGTCCATGAAATACTCTAGATGCTAAATCACATCCTCTGTGTTGCAAGTTCTTCTTAAAGAACTCCGCAGACAGGGACCCACGAAGCTTACCCAGGAGGGTTTCTGAATTTCTCTTGCTGAGGAAGATCAGTGTTTTTAGTTTGTGCCCACAGATAAATATTCATAGCAAAAACAATTGAGAGCTCTTGTTTCTTCCAACCAACAAGTTATGGTTTCAGAAGCTGGTTGGATGTGCAAAGGTTAGCATTTTTAAGTGGAGGCTAGAGATCTGAACTAATGAATCTTCAGGTGACATGATGAAAAATTGAATGTCACAGCACAACGTTATTAGTGTTGACTTTTCTGGATTTCCTAGGTCTCTATGTGTATGTCTATATGGACATAGGTGTTACATGTGTGCCTGGGCTGTGAAGGTCTGTCTAAAACACCTGCTCCAGTGATTTAAAAGGGGTTCCTCTAATGTCTTACTGAGAAAAATAAGTGTGAGAAACATAAAGAAGGAGTTAGGAGACAACTTCAAAAAATTCCCAAATGAACCTCTTTTATGTAAAGATTGTTTCTGACCTGTACTTGATTTAAAGTCTTTTTCAGCTTCTGTGGTCAAATATTTTTTAAATGAGAGAAATCTATATGTTCCTCTGTAAGTGGTGTTCAAATGCTGATTGTGGATTCCATGTTCATATCCCTTTGTGCAACTCTTATGTGCTTGTTATGTTTTGTAGAAAACAAGTTGTGGTGCATCAACTTATATTTTAAGCATCGAAGGTACACAAATTACTCAAAGTGATAGTGAATGATTTTGTATATTTATCATTTATGCTACTGTGGAATTCAGGTACTTAATTTAATGACAGGAAAGCAACGTGTAACTTTTTCTGCCTTCATTTGCTCCTTTATAGCAGCTTCCACAAACTAGAAAAAAAAATCTAAGGTATAACATATAATCAAATATCAGTGCAGTGAAATGTGATATCACTGTAGCCTCACAAATGTGTTCCTAATGGTCCCTACATTAGATGGTAAGCTGCTGTTGGGGCCCAACCTGGGCTCAGGGAGTCAGTGTCCTCAGTGTGAACTGGAACACTGAGCAGCCCATGAGCCAGCAAACAACTCCCTCTTTGTGGCTTCCACTGTGAACGTGTTCCCCAGCCCTGTTCTTGCCCCTGGAACTTGGATTAAGGGTTAGAATCAAGATCAGGGTTCACTCAGTGCAGAGGTAGAGAGCCATGTCTTGGCTGTGTGGTTGACTTTCTCTAAACAGCCCACAGTAGGACCCCAGCCCTCTGTAATCTTTGCTTAATGAATATCAGGTGCTCCCTGGTGTCAGAACTGCAGGAAATGACAGCAGTAATACAGGTTCATAAGGTATAGATTTGGGCCAGAGAGATGAGCAGTGATATGCTCAATGTTAGAGTTCAAGCTAGAGTTAGGTTAAGGTTTCAAATGTCTCTCGCGTGCCTCTCCAGCACGCTGCTTTCTCTTGCTTGGCCTCCTGAGCGCTCTGGTCGGTCTTCCCCTCAGGCTGCTGATGGGAGCATGTCTCCAACACGCAGAGTCATCCATGCTCTCCCAAGAGTGTTGTAGAAAAAGAGGGGCCTTATGCTCCTTTATCATGCATTATCTTTGCTCTTGCCAACATAAAAGTTCAGACAGACTAAATGCTAAATTACCTTTGCATTTTTGATGCTCAACTTTTGAATCAAATTTTTTAAATTAATATGGTTTTCCTGGTTATAAAATTAAATGTTATTCATTGCAGAAGGTTTGGGTACATGAAGAGCAAAGACATAAAAATTTGAGTCAACCGTTATCTTACAGTCCTGTTAACATTTGAATAACACCTGTTAACATTTGAATTTCTGTTTTATGAAAATATTATGCTACATAATTAAGGTCAGATTTTATATAATTTGCAGCTTATTTCTTCATTGATGTTACTGGAAAACATAATAAATGTATAACATTATTAAAAAATCTTCAGAAACATAATCTAAACGATTCCATATTACTCCACATGTCAATGTCCCAGTGTTTACTTAACCACTCCCTTACTGTTGGGAATTTAGGTGATTTCTAAATTTTTTTTTCTATTATATAATGATGAATCTCTAATGGACATTTCTATATGTTAATTCTTTTTGCTTTCTTGACTATTTCCTTAGGATACGTTTCCAGAAATAGAATTCCTGAAGTAAATGAAATAATTTTTTAAACAAGATTTTCCTTTATTTTAAATAATTATAAATTCTGAGCAGAGTAGGGAACACGTGTTGTGTCTTGTTTACCTCAACACCCTTATCACAACCAGAATCCTGGGCACCTAACAGTCACCTACAAGTGTATTCCACACGTGAATGAATAAATAACACATTCCTAGAACATTGAAAATACATAAAACTATAAAGAAAATGTAAAAATCACCGAAATCCTACTAATAGTATATAACAAGTTAAAATTCCAGAAGACAGGTTTAGAATTACTTTTCTCTGTCTGTTGCTTAAGCCAAATACAGTAATTTACATCTTTAAAAATAGATTTTGCAGTTCTATCCCCAGTACTGAAGAAAAACATTTTTAGGATCATAATAAAAATTTTCAAGACCTGATTTGAGAGAGCATTTTAGGGTTTGATTTGGGGTTTATTTTAGACTGCTGCTGTTGCTATTGCTGCTGTTCACCGGCACCACAGCACTGGTATTTTTTATGTCAAAAATTATTTAAATAGGACATTTAATGGGCACATAATATTATTTGGTTATGGTCTCTTACTTAACCATTCCTTTACTATTACATGTAAGTTGTTTTAATTTTTATTATTACCAATAATTTTTATCTTGGACATAAATCTTTGAGGATATCTCTTTTTCTTTCATTAAAATAAACTTGAACTAGAACTTTTGGGTCAAATTATATTGTACAATCTGCCAAGTTTCTGTCTAGCACCAATGAAGGAAGAAAAAAATCAAAACTGCAACTGCATAATGCAGTACTAATCTAAATGTTTTCTGCAGTGTTTTTATAAATGGAAAAGGGGGTGAGGAATGGGTTTTTCTTCATAAAGAATACTTTGAAATCAATAATTACTTACTTATGGTTAAAAAAATTCCAGAGACTCTACTTAACTCCATCAAGCACCAAGAATTTTCCTTTTTCAACCACTGTAATTTCTCACATTTAAATTGTGCAGTTCTTTTCTACTGTAATAACCAAAAGATATGCATGATGTTTCACAAAATTTGAAGATCATAAGAGGTGACACTTAGGTTTACATGGCTGGTGGTGGATAATGAACAATTATATTGTGGAGCAGAATCCAAAGAAGGAGCAGGTAGATACTAAGTTCCACATAGCTAAAGGGGAGACAGGGAACCTGACTTGGACCTCAAACATAGCAAGTGGGGCTCAGGAAAACAGTGGCCTGGTGCCATATTCCCTTACCTGGCAGAGGCAGGTATAATTTCAGTGAGGTGAAACATGAATGCTACTCTTTACTCAGATTGCTTCTAGCTATATTGTCTTGGAGTAAAGGAGAACACCCAAACAAAGATGGTGTCTGGAAAATATGAAGTGTGGTCAGGGCCACAGCATCATTGCCCAGACGGAAATAGTAACTGAAGACAAAAAGAGAAAATGAGCTGAATAAAAGAACCTGGTATAAAGACATGCACATGAACAAAAACTCTTCCCACACATCACTAGTGTCCACCTCACAGCTTTCCAAGTCTCTACTAGACTTGCTATCTGTCCTGAACCTCACTCTGCTAGTTAGACCTGCATGTCATTGTCCTTCTCAACATAGTTCTCAAGTCCTTCCTTGCCCCACCCAGAAGCAAGACTCCAATTCCCAGGATCCTTTGTACTAAAATAGATGGACTCAGAAATTCCTGATGCTGAGAATGATTATTCACTATAAGCTTATCGACCATAAATGGAACTTTTAATGCCAGCTTTCAATTAGATCAAAAACTTGGATGTGTAACCTCTCAGATAGACATGTAGGGTTTAGGACAGACCATGCCTTGAGTTCAGTGGCTATAACCTCTCTTGAGCTGCCTTGATAAGGTATGCCTACCATACCTTCTCCCAACTACTGGGAGTCCCCAGTGTCCTGAATGGTCAAGATTAAATAATTAAAAAAATAAGCTAGCTGGAATATATGTTACTTGGTAGAGGGAAGCAATTCTCTCACTATAAAAATACATAGTAGGAAGACAAGATTTCTTACCATAATTGTTGAATGTAGACAAGTTGTAGAATGAGGATCATGAGGGTAGGGGAAATATTCACTATTAAATTTAGAAAAGATATTTAATCTATTGAAGGATGTTGCCACCAAGGGAAGGTCATCTTTCCTATCTGGAGACTTAACCTCTTGCCCTACAGAGATTATCCTTTATATTAGGCAAATCAGACTACTTTGAGATAACAACAATATAAGGTGCTAAATGATATTTGTTGTGATGATTTGTGATACTGAGGATCAAATCCAGGACCTCACACATCCTAGGGAAGCAATCTAGCATTGCAGTATATCCAACCCAGGATGCATTTTATATCAGTCATACAGACAATTTCTATAGAAGACAAAGGAAAGAGTTTGTATTCAGTAGTGATGAATGATCAAAGGAGACTGCAAAAAGTAGCAATTGAGTTGGGCCTTTAAGATCGGATATGAATTTTAGAGAAAATGATTTTTTAAGGGTGATATTAGCTAGATTAAACTATATGAAAAAAGCATGAGGTCAAAACTTGCAAAGAATGAGAGATTGTGGGGCCGGGGAGTTAGCTCAGTGGTTCCAGCACCTGTCTTGCAAGCGCAAGGGTCCGGGTTTGATTCCTCAATAACCACATACAATACTGGACGTGGAGACTCACGCACAGCAGCAACCAGTACCACATACCACAGTGCCAGGCATGGTGGCTCACGCCTGTAATCCCAGCACTTGGGAGGCAGAGGCAGGAGGATTGCTGTGATGTGAGTTTGAGGCTGAGCTCAGGGCCAGCCTGAACCACAAAGCAAGACCCTGTCTCAAAAACAAACAAACAAATAAAAAAACAAACAAAGAATGGGAGATTAATTCAACTGAATGATCAGAAGAAAGAATAGAGGTTTTAGTGAAAAGACAACCACTGTTTATGTTAGATTTAATGTAAAAATATGCCTGGAAATTTCTAACAAGCAACTTGAGGGATGTGTTAAGAGAATGAGAAGACAAGGGTCAAAATTGTAAATCTGGGAATTTTCCAAATATAGACATTATTAGAATGTGGAAAGTAGAGAAAATCTCTTCCACATATACACATATGTCCTTCAGAGAGGATCAAGAGCCACAGAAATGTTCTACTAGGCAGTAGGAAGGACAAAAAGGAGCAACAAAGAGAGAAATAGTGAGAAATCAAGATGTGTGAAGAGACAGAGGTTAAGTGAGTTGACTTGTAGTTGACTGTGTTGACTAGTGTCAATGAACTTAAGACAATAAAATATGGATTTGGCAATACAGAACACTGGTGACTGGGAAGAAACATTGTTAGTAGAATATGGTCAAGGAAGATAGGAATGATGACGGGCTTGGCTTCTTCCTCATCCCTCTATCTAAAGAGGCAGGGCCTCAGTAAATTACTAAGTTGACCATGCTGGGCTTGAACTTGTGATCCTCCTGCCTCAGCCTCCGAGAGTGTTAAGATTATAGGCATGTGCTATTTTGCAGAGCTGTCAGACCATTACTGAGCACCAGTACTGTTCCAGATACTGAGGTAGTAAGATGTTGCCTTTGTGCTTTTCAGTTTGGGGGAGTGACAAAGACAGAATCACCATACCACCCAGTGAAATCAGTGCAATGCTAAGGGAGCTCAGAAATAAAGAAGAGAACTATGCTTTGAAATGCGAGAAAGACTTACTGGTAAAAGAATGAGGAGGGAGAGAAATTTGATGGAAAAGGAAGGAAGAGAATGAGGAGAAAGAAGAGTAACAGTGAAGTACATAGCAAAAAAAAAGTAGTTTTGTTTTTCTAATTAACTTTGAGAGCACTGCATTGGAAATATTCATGATTTATTAATATTCGTCACTTGGAAACAAGAAAGGAGGTTTCATGTTAGTAAAATTAATAATGATGCCTTGTTATTTGTATGTCTTCCAAGGCATTGTCTCATCGAATCTTCATGGAGCCAATGGAGATTCTTTTTCTACTCTGAAAGACTGTTAGAAACTATTTATTTTAGCATTTCCCCCACCTCTCCATCCTCTCACAGCTTGAAGACTTACACAATTTGCTTTATGCACTTGTCTATCTACTCTTGCTGAGTGTGGGTTTTATCATATCAAATGGAAGCAGAAGGGATGTCAGGTTGGACTGTAACAGCAAGAATATCATAGACACTAGACAATTTTCTCTCCAAACACAAATTCCACCCCACAACCTTCCAGGCAGAGCCACCGTAAGAGTTTCAAATTCAGCTTAAATATTTTGCTCAATTTGCCTCCACTGTTAATTCAATCAAGTGTTGTGTCATTATACATTTCTCCTATTAAAAATATTCTTCCTTTTATTGAATCAAAATCTGCCTCTCTGGCTTTGGGCTGTTCCCTGTAGGAATAATGCATCTTCTATGACATTGGCTTTCTGAAACTTCCCTGTCCCAAGTTTACTAGCCCTTATTCTTTCTTCTCTCCATCCTTTAGTCACTACCATCTGTTCCAAGTTGTTAGTTGCTCTCTTAAAGAGGTGAGACCAGATTGAATCGTTGCCTTACTGACATTGCCCTTTCTAGCACCATGTACTCTATAACAGGCATCCTTCTTGGTAGCCTTGTTTTCCACTTAGGCTTAGATTAGGAACCACCTCAACTAAGAAACTGACCTTGACATCTAAGTCTAAACAGGCTGTTCTTATTATCTATCCCGATGTCCCAATAGCCTTTGTCCATTAGTGTTGCAAATGTCTATAATATATTAGTCTCTACCATATCTCCTGTCCACTGGACAGCAAACCCCATGAAAACAGAGATGCTTTATCTGGATTTCTATTTATAGCACCTATGCAAGTTCCTGGTACAAAGTAAGAATTCACTAAAATGTGCTACATAGGGACAAACTGACTATGCCTCCCAAATAAAATCTGTAAACCAGACCCAACAATGCATAAGCCAGATCCTATAGCACATACATATTATCTCATTATACATTGAAGCAAAAGAAAAATGTGGCCCAATACCTGCTTACCATATAGTCTTACTACAACACAGTACTCTTGATTTAAGTCCCCTGTACTAGACTAACTATGAGTTCAAATTCATACTTATCTCTTTCCCACTTTACTGGACTAGGGTTCCATATGATTTCTGAATCATACTCAGATTCCTCTAACACATATTGTGCCCCAGGAAAAGACAACTGACTGGAGGTGTTGATCATTTCTACTATACCTACAGTCTTTTTAGGTACACTGAGAATTTGTAGAGGTCTTATGAGTCCTTCTCTGGCTCAGTATTGTCAACTCTCTGACTTTTTCTTCAGCTGTTTCCCCTAATAAGAACTGCACTCTTTACTTGTCTTTTTTGAGACAAGACCAGCAGGACTTACCCTCCACCCAGCCTTCCAAGTCTTGTATCCACAGTAGTTGTCTGAATGCCTAACCCACAGATGCAAGAAAATTTCAACATATAGTAGCCTAAGAAAGCCATTGACTGGGAGACAGATTAAGCAGTCAGTTTACATTGTCCCAAAGCTTCTTATATACCTGAACAGGCAGTAGTTCTATCTCAGCTGGAGAGGAAACAGAAGCTCTGAGAGAACAAATCCAGGAATGAGGCGGTGCTTTAGCTATGCCCATAAGGCCTGAACTTCAGCATGAATTTTGACCAATATATGAACTGATCTAGGAAATATATCTAAGAACTCTGAATCTCATTCCTTGCTACTCTTCTAATTTTCCCTCCTTTTTCTCCTCCTCCTCTTTCTGCCCTTCCCTTTTTTCTCTTCTTTCCTCCTCCTTCTAAATTTTCTAATTCTGTTTCTTTTCGATAACTCTTTCTTTGGTCTACTTTCCAATTCAGCCATGTCACTATGTCTAATATCTCAGACTCTTTCAGGAGTATCTTCCCTGTCATTTATATGATAGTGTCTTTCAATAATCCTATCTCTAGCTTTGGACAGTACAGTGATGTTTCATTAAGCTTCCTTTCACTGGATCAAATACCTGAGAAAAGAAATTTAAAGAAAGAAAGGCTTATTTTGGTTCATGTTTCAATTCATTCCAACCTGGTTTCATTGCTTCTAAGTTTGTGGTAAGACAAAAACATCACTGCAGAAAGTTCTGACAAAGGAAAACTCCTCATCTCATAGCAGGGAGGAAGCAGAGATGATACAAGAGATGATCAGCAGAGAGGATGCAAGAACCAAGGAAGAACAGGCCAGAGACAAGATGTTGTCTCTAAGCTCGCACCTCTATGACCCACTTTCTTCAACTAAGCTCCACTTCTTAACTTCCAATTACCTCTCACTTTTAAAATATTACATCCCAATAATGCCATCAGATTATTTATATCTCAATGGACTAATCCACTGATGAATTTAGAGCTCTTATGACCCCATCATTGTGGCCTAATGTCCTACTGATACCCTATTTCTGAGCACAGGAAATATTGGGGCACATTTTAAACCCATACTATGTAGGGAAGAGCACAGGTGGCTCTGCCATGTTCTATCTCAGAAAGTGCATAACCTATGTGACTTTAACTTCCTCATTAGATAAAATGGGTATAATAAAACTTATGTTACAGAATATTGCTGCAAAGAGAAAAGGTAAGATGTGAAAAAACCATCATTCACTGTCCAGTACCCAATAAGAGCTCAATAGTAATTATCATGATGTAATAAACTCTGAAGCACCATTGTTCCATTAGATATCCCATTCCTATCTCAGGCTCTGTCTAAATCCCTTCAACACCATGTACAGATGAAATATTTATATCCTTCCCTACTAAAATTATACTTTAAAACCATTCTGATTGGTCATTAAATGTCTTACTAATTGCTTCCTAGAATTCATACCGTCTGTGGGAACGCACACTACTCTACCAAAAGTCCGTCATTTAGCTATTGTAGATCATGCTCCAGAAGATCCACATGTTTCCTTTTTTATTTTATTCTCAAAATGTACTTACACTTTGCAATTCTTTATGCCCCAAAGACCCCACCTTTGCATGGAGAATGTCATTTGCATCTTTAATGTCCAAGGGAGAATTTATTCATGCAGAAAGCTCGTAGAGCTGCATAATTTTTAAATGCTGTTCAACTTATTA
The DNA here is from genome assembly GCA_004026965.1 of Petromus typicus. NCBI lineage: Eukaryota > Metazoa > Chordata > Mammalia > Rodentia > Petromuridae > Petromus > Petromus typicus. Next base: position 6,626 of record PVIR01012909.1, on the reverse strand, counting down.
AAGTTGTAGTGTTTATTTAGACTTTGAGCACATCTTATAAATCATCGACATTTCCTTGTAAATTTAGCTTACGCTTGTTAAAGTGTTAAACATCCACTTTCTCTTGACCTTTGACTAAAACTCAATTAGCTCTTAAAAATGAGATGGAGCCCTTTCTCCCAGTGTTTCAACACCATTTTCTAAGTAATCAATGAAACAACCTATGTATTCAATCAGTTACAAATTTTTATAAATTTAACTAATTAAATAATCTTTAAAATATAAACAACATATAAACTTGATTAAATTCCCTTAAACATTTCAAACAATAATTACAAAATTTAATATACCTGGTTTTCTCAAAACTTTCAAAAACCTAACAGGTCAAACTATAAATAGAAGAAACAAAATCCTCCTTGGGAATTACATAGCTCACATAAATCTAATAAATCAAGACTTCTAAATTTAGCATATCAAATTCTCTTAAAGAATTTCAACTTTCTAAGTATTAATCTTATAAATTCAATGAACAAGTTTCTCACATGCACTTAGTTATTCATTACAAAGTTAAGTCATGTCAGTCCTCCTAAACATTGCAATTAAAGCTACAAATAATATATCATTCTCACTCCCAGAATATTAATAGCAAACAACACACAAAGTAATATATGTGAATCATAGAACCTCCTCTTTTGCATACATACTACTTATATAAAAGCACCAGTTCTTCATTGTCTACTTTTTTTAGGGTTTTTTTTTTTTTTCTGTAGTGAGATTATTGGTACATTTTAGATGTATATCACAATCACATTCCACGTTGAGAGTTTGTACCTGTACATGATTATCTGCTTTTTTAAAATGCCTTCCTGAGATTATAAAATTATATGAGAGGTTCCAGGTGATGGTTAATTTTATTGTCGAGTTGATTGACTTGAAAGACCTCGAGAAGGAAAGCACACTCCTGAATATTTGATTGGGTCAAGGGAGCAAGAGTGACTTTGAGGACTTTACTGGTGTCACCGCACTTCCTTACAGCCTCTTCCCCTGCTCTTTGCTTCATTTATGGTATGAGTTGAGCAGTTTCCCGCCACCGTGCCGTTTCACCATAATGTTCATGCCTTATAGCCAACTGACCACAGATCAAAATCTAGGGAACCATCAGCCAAAATAAGAGAAGAGCCATCTTCTCTATAAAGTGCAGCTTGAATTTCCAGAATCAAAGACTGTGCCAGAGGTCTGAATTTAGACGTATCTCACAAGATTCTTGCCAGAGCTGCAGCCCAGTGCCCGGACCCTTTTACAACAATGTTGTCTGCCCAGCGTCCATGAGATCCATCCACATTTTTCCCCTGGAGTAGAGTTTTGAAAGCTTTGTAGTACGTGCCCTATATTTCCTTGGCTTCCTTCAAGTTTTTCCCTTTCCTACTTTTTTCTAGAGATTTTACCTCTGATTCACACAACCGGACTCACCTCTACCCACAGTTTATATTCGATTTCTCTCTGCCTGCCTGGAGTGCCCTGTCTTCTGAACCCTATCATATTTTACCTTATTGACCTGCATTTCAGAATTGTGTATTAATCAATTTTATATGGCTAACAACTACAGACTGTGAGGTCTTTAAAAGTTTATATAGGCTTATAGTTCTGGAGGTTGAAATTAAAGGGCTATATCTGGTAATTGCCTTCTTGCTGGCATCGTCCCGAGATGGTACCGAACACCCCATAGCAAGAGATGGTATCTCCTCTGGTTTCTCTCCCTCTGTATAAAACGCCACTAGGACTCAAAACTGGAAGGCTCCACCCACCCCATGACCTTGCCTATTCCCAGTTGCTTCCCAAACACCCACCTATATAGTGTAGTCAGATTAAAGATTTTCTCTCTTAATACTCCACAGTGAGGACTTGATTTAAATATTTGAAGGCTTGAGGTTCACTCCAACCATATCTGGACCATAGCAACATGGAAATAGTGTCTCCCAAACAATAAGGCAATACTTATCTTGAGTCCTCCAGTTTCTTTTCTGAGACTTTGAATTAAAGACAAGTATATGGTAGAATTTTCTGAGTATATCCTATATTTCCATGGAAATTATCAGAAATAGAGCCATGTGTGTTGGTTTTAATAAAGACAGGCCTGTGTTCCAAAGACAGCACATTTCAGGCCTGTGTTCCAAAGAATTATGCCTCTGATGTTCAAGATCTACCCTCCGGGAGTCATTTCTCTTAGCTCAAAACCTTCCGTGGCAGGATTTTCTTCTTGGAACCTGGAAACCACAGAGCACTCAGAATCTTCCAAATGGCTCATGAGATGTTTTCTTCAAGTAACTGAGTTGCCCTGCTGAGCTGCCCCTCTTCACTGCTACAGTTTCAGAAAACAACAACAAAATCACCTAAAATTATACTCTGTTCTTAGAGTTTGGTCCTGTTGCCTCAGCCATGATGGACAGATGAGCAGCCACCTTTGCTGTTCCATAGCTGCTCCGAGCCTTGCAGGGAGGCTGCTGAGTGGGCAAGCCATCCTCCTCTCTGGGTTCTGTCATAGAATATAGTTGAGATCCTAATTTTTTAAAGTCTTGTGTGTACATTTAGCAGCATGTAAGGAGATTAGGAACAGAAGCTTAAATGCCCACCTTGTATGATTTATTAATTTTATTGTACTGTGGAGGAACATCATCTAAAATAATTAATATGTTTTCATAAGAGGATTTGCCTGACTCTGAAATTTTTTTAAACAAGAGAATCCCAAACAGCTGAAATACTCTCCTAAGCAGTCTCAGGCTTAAAATGCACTAGTATTTGCAGGGAAATTTGTGAGAGAATACGCGAGATGCAGCCCTGTGTGTGCAGTACTTGTTCATTTGACAATCTAACTGGGTTCTTCAGAAAAAGATCAAAATAAACAAAACTTTGTGGCTGAATCCTCACTATAACCATCATTTAAATCTGTTCCCAACATTCATTTCTCTTTCCAGCCCCTTCTTTAGCATTTTGAAAGTGGTACAAATCCAATTAATGTCAATGACTGAAAATCAGAGGAGGAACAGATGAAGAATATTTTTTTCTAAAACATTTATATAGCAATATTTTTTAAAAAATCAAATTACTAATATCCTGATTAAGCAGATGAGCCCATAAGGATCTTGAGTTGAAGGAATGGGGTATTTGGAAGTTGTGTATCCAAAATTCAGCCAAAATAGTAGAAATATGAGAGCCTTCATGGATTTTTATTGTCTCAGCCTACAAAGTTAAACAGAATGCAAAGAAAGCAGTGACATCACACTCTTCCTTTCTGGAATCTCTCTCCAATAACACTACAGCTAGCTCAAATCTGCTCTGAGGCACTGCAAGTCCTGCTTCATTAAGGCAAGACCCCAAATTACTGCTTGCTCTCTTCACAGTCCAATCCAATTCACTCAAATAAATTGAACAAGAGAAGCACAGCTGATTAAAATCAGTCTGAGGTAGAGATGGCAGCACTTCTTCATACCTCTAAGATCTCATTTGTATTTCAAAGTGGGAAGGTGCTCATTCTACTTACACTTTGAGCAGGAAAAACTATAGAGAATCATGAGAAATTTAGTCCCAGGAACTGGGTGAGTAGGGGATGTAGGAGTGTTGGGATTTAGGTAATTCTGCAATTAGGACAATTCTAGATGTGTTGTCCTTTCATAAAACAGCCCGTGTACCTCCAAAAGAATTGATGGAGAACCCTGGGTAGCCTGTTGTTGTTAGTCCACATTGCTGCTGAAAGACCTTCTCACAATTGTCTCTGTACTGAGGGATAGGGAACTCTGCGTTTGTGTTTGGGTAATGGAACAAGGTTAAATCTACTCTGTCCTTCCTATTTCTTTGTGAGTCACTAACTGCCATAGTAAACATATAACTATTTTATAACATGGAAGGATGTTATCACCAAGAAGAGACTTTGGATCACAATTCTAGCTAGTCCCCAGGGTTCAGAAAAGTTGGGGTTAAGGAGCAATGTAGTCTTGTTGCAATGGCAAAGTTATTTATTCTTCAGCCTGCCAGCATCCTTATCCATGGCTCTGTGCTATTCACCAAGCCCGAGGTGGGGGTTTTCTAAGACCTGGGCATTCTGCCAGTGTCTGTCCCTTCCCACACTTCATCGGGAAATTTTAATCTTTTTCCATTCTCCCATTCTATCTACACTTAGCTTTAAAAAAAAAGTCCCGTGCTCCACTTCCTCTCAGCCCCTTCTTTAGCATTTTGACAGTGGTACAAATCCAGTTAATGTCAATGACTGAAAATCAGAGGAGGAACAGATGAAGAATATTTTTTTCTAAAACATTTATATAGCAATATTTTTTAAAAATCAAATTACTAATATCCTGAATAAGCAGATGAGCCCATAAGGATCCTGAGAATTTCTGGAGGCAGTTCAATATATAGGTAGAAATTGAAATTACTTTTGCTGAGAAAAAAAATTTAAAAATAACTTATTCTCTAATATTAGCTGCAGAACTCCAAGCTCCCTTCAGATCATATTTAATGACTCTACTTTTTAATCTATGGGATATTACATATTTATTAAAGAGAATCAGCTACCTAAAAATAATGCAAAGAAAAAAACAAAAGCAAAATGAACCCTTAGGCCACTACTCAAACACCACTATTATCACTTATTATAATCTCAGGGTATTTTTTGCTATGCTTAGCATCTTGTCCTTGGTCAGCTCTCTGTTACTGTAACAAAACACTTGAGCAGTGAGTTTAATAAGGGAAAAGGTTTATTGGGCTCACAGTTCCATACATTTAATTGATGGGGGACTGACCCTCTTGTCTGGTGCTGTAGCAGGTCAGTACATCACAGCAAAAGCAAAATGCAGAGGAAGTCCATTTGCCTCATAACAGCCAGAAAGAAAAGAGAAACAGAAATTTGTTGAGGTTCCAAGAGCCCCTTCAGGGGTCTGCTCCCCATGACCTAACCTCCTCCCACTAGGTCCTACCTCCCAGAATGTTTACCAACCTCCCACTAGCATCACAGGCTGGTAACCAAACTTTTAACAAATGGACCTCTGGGGGGGGGCATTCAAATTCCAACCTCCAGTGTTCCTTTAGCATACAAAATAATTTCAGTATTATTTAACATATTATAGTAAAAAATATTTTATTCAATAAATCTTCTATAAAAGCATGATAAATGACTACAAAGTATGACAATTTAAATGATCTTCCATCCTTAGATTTAACAGATTTTCTGGTTTTTGCTATAACATATGATTGATATATTTTAGCTGAACTTGCACAAGTGCATAATTATTAGGATAAATTCTTACAAGAACATGCCCGGAGTATGAGTTGTTTTCAGGCTTTGGCTTCATTCTGCTAACTGGTTGTCAAAGGACATAAGCAATCAAGCGGCATGAATCAAAGCACACAGACCCAACATAGAGGCCTGTTGTTTTGCTTGTATTCCTAACAATTTCAGGAAAAAATTCCAATTTAAAGATTACAAATATTATTATTATGTTTGCATCATTTACCAATAGAATAGTTTTATATATTCATTACCCTCTTATTTCTCCTCTTGTGACGTTATTTAGTAGATCTTTTGAATGGAGTCTTAATTTTTTATTAGGACATCTTTTCAGTACACAGTGATTACATTCTTTATGAAGAGTTGGTACATATACACATATATCTCAATTCTTCTAATCCTCTTCTTCTCTTTCTTCCATCTCTTCATCCTTTTCCCATTTCTATCTACCTGCCTCCTAATAATTTTAAATTTCATACTGAATTTCAGAAACTATGTTAAGTATAGAAGTTTTTATTTTTTGTATGATGCAAATATTTTTAATATTTCTGGTTAAAATTTGAATTTCCTCAGTGATTATTTTAAATTGTTTTCTATTGTTATATCCATACATCTTCCATAAAACAAAACCTTGTTTCTGTCTTTGATATTATGCTTAGAAACAAATTTCTCTACCCATAAATAAACACATAAGTACAAATAACTTTATTTTTATAGTTTACACATTCTTAAATTGTCCATATACTCATAATCTAACTTAGATAACATCTTTTTAAACGTCATATATGTTTATCAAGTTGTTCAAAAGCCCTTATTAAATGGTCATTTTCCTACTGATTTGAGATATTACCTTTGTCCTCCATTGAACTTCATTCATACTTAGGTTGTCTCTTCTTAAATTCATGTGATCTCTTCTATTAACAAATATGAATTATAGATACGAAAAAGTTGTGCATGATATTTCCATGCATGTATACAAAAAACTGATCACATCCTACCACTCTTTTTTTTTTTTTTTTTTGTACTGGGGATCAAACTCATGACCTTGCATTTTCAAGGCAAGCACTAGAATCACTGGGTTAAATCCCCACTGCTAACTATCCTTCTTTCAGCCTCATCTCCCCTCCCCCTAGATTATTCCCACTCCTTAATAATCACTATTCTATTTTTGGATTGACTTTCTTTTTTCAGTTTTCATGTAGAACAGAAAACCCATGACATGGCTATTTCTTCAGTAGTGCCGGATATACAATAGCACTCTATCATAGGCATTCACCTTTCTTGATAAACTCTGGACTTATTATTTAAAATACCTCTTTTGAAATATCTTCTTAGAATTTTCAGTGAACTGAAAAAAATGTATTAGATG
>PVIR01012908.1:0-43449 GCA_004026965.1 Petromus typicus | reverse complement strand
TTTTTGAGATAAGGTCTCGCTCTGTAGTTCAAACTGGCCTTCAGCTCACTATGTAACCCAGGCAAGCCTCAGACTCACAGCAATCCTCCTGCCTCTGCCTCCCAAGTGCTGGGATTACAGGCATGAACCACCACGCCCAGCACTATGGTATGTGGTTACTGGGGATCGAACTCAGGACTTTGCACTTGCAAGGCAGATGCTGGAACCACTGAGCTAAATCCCTGGGCCTTATCTTGTTTTGCTCTGAGACAGGGTCCTGCTTTGTAGTCCAGGCTGGTTTTAAATTCACAGTGATCCTCCTGGCTCAACCTCCTGAGTTCTGAGATTACAGGTGTGCACACCACACCCTGCTGTATGTGTGTTTTGGGAGAAACCTTACAATTTCTAGTTTCAGCCTAACCTGCTGGGATTATAGATATGAGCCGATGCACTGAGATCAGCCTGTCCTTCTTCTTTCTCTTCTTCTTCTTTGGTACTGGGCATTGAACTCAGGGCCTTTGCACTGAGTTACATCCCCAGGCTTTTTAAATTTTTTATTTTGAGACAGGGTTTCACTAAGTTGCTGAGTTTCCCAGGTGGGCTCAAACTCTTGAGCTTCCGGCCTCACATTCCCAGAGTGATGGGATTACAAGTGTGCACTACTATGCCCAGACTTGTTTTGTCTCTTCTGTACTCAAATGGTTGGTCCAGGCCAGAAAAGTCATCAGTTCTGCTCTTGGTAACCCTAAGTAAAGATAACCTTCCTAGAGGCAAAGGTTGATATTTCAGTCTGAAAGGTTGGAGTCTTCTCTGGATATTTTTGGACCTTCCATCCCAGAACCCAGCAGAAGCTTCTATTATTCTGTTACCTCCAGCGATAGTTTCCTTGCTTGTGACATAGGAAGCAAGACTCAGGTCTTCTTATCCCTTAAAGGAGAGGTGATCCCGTGCAATGCAGGTATAGGGACAGTGCCTGTGTGGGTGAGCCTGGTAAGCTTCAGGGTCCTTTGGAGGATAGGCCCACCCATCCTGTGAGGAACTCTCTCTCTCTCTCTCTCTCTTTTCATTTTGCCCACAGTGTGCTGGGCTGGGTATAGTTTGTCCTTTCTGGTACTGAGCTGGTGTGATTAGGACTCTTCATTTCTCTATCAGTTTGCTTCAAGCCCAAGGGATTCCTCATTCATCCTCTCAAGAAACTCTCCAACTTGGCTGGGGATTTAGCTCAGTGGTTCCAGCGCCTGTCTTGCAAGCGCAAGGTCCCGGGTTCGATCCCCAGTAACCACGTACCATACTGGGTGTGGAGACTCACGCCCAGCAACAATCAGTACCACATACCACAGTGCCGGGCGTGGTGGCTCACGCCTGTAATCCCAGCACTGGGGAGGCAGAGGCAGGAGGATTGCTGTGATGTGAGTTTGAGGCTGAGCTCAGGGCCAGCCTGAACTACAAAGTGAGACCTGTCTCAAAAAAAAAAAGAAAGAAAGAAACTTCAACTTTAGATAAATTCCAGGGTGGTTCTCTTATCCTGAGTGACCTGAAGCCACAGAGAAGGGGTTAGCATGTTTTTCTTATCCATAAATGAAGTGCATAGATTAGAATCATCTAGAGAATTGACCTCTGCTCTCCTAGTCTGAGTGGGGCTGTTACTGGAGTTTTAGGGCAGAAGCCTTATTTTTGGTGATTTCATTGGTATCAAAAGACTAAGTTTGGTCACCTATTCCCAAGACGCTAATCAAGAAGAGCAGGGGTAAAAGGCAGGGAAACAAAGCCTTAGTCAGCGTGGCCAGGTCCAAAGGACACCCAAACAGGTCTGAGTTCAGTTTTCGAAGGGCTGACACAAACCTTGGGGTTTTTTTTTTTTTTTTTTTTTTTTTTTAGGTTTTTTGGAGACAGGGTCTCGCTTTGTGGTTCAGGCTGGCCCTGAGCTCAGCCTCAAACTCACATCACAATCCTCCTGCCTCTGCCTCCCGAGTGCTGGGATTACAGGCATGAGCCACCACACCTGGCACTGTGGTATGTGGTACTGGTTGCTGCTGGGTGTGGGTCTCCACACCCAGTATTGTTATGTGGTTACCGGGGAATCGAACCCGGGCCCTTGCGCTTGCAAGACAGGCGTCGGAACCACTGAGCTAACTCCCCGGCCCCAAACCTTGGGGTTTTAAGGGTTGGGAGTTTGCATGGCTGTCAGATTAGGTAACCGGGTCAAGGTCTGGTTGAACACCATCTCCAGGCTGGTTCTCCAGGTTGGGATGACAGCTCCTGCTGTGTTAAGCTCTGCTTCTCTTGGAATCTGAAGTGACTGTAGGTTTAGGACAATGGACAGAGACTTGTAAGCTTTGCTCCAGGTTGTCTGGAAGTGGATGTTGTAAAAGCTGGCAATTGGATGCACCGGTGAACCCTGAAAATGATTTTAGATACTCTTACCTTGATGTCTTCGGTCTTGAACGCAGATAAGAAAAGCTAGATAAATTTAGGGCTAATAAAATTATATACTATTAGTTTTTATATAGACTTTCCTTAAGTGACTGATCTGACTACATACAAAGCTGAGCAAGGATCTGACGCAAAGTTTTGAAGTTATAAAGGAGACATATAAAATGAAAGTAGAACTGGGCATGGTGGTTCATGCCTATAATCCTAGCACTCAAGAGGCTGAGGCAGGAGGATCGCCACGAGTTCAAGGCCAGCCTGATTTACATAGTAAGTTCAAGACCAGCTTGATCTATGTAGTGAGACTGTCCCCACTCCGTTCCCCAAATGTAGGCAGAGGTACCAAGCTTCATCCTGCTTTTGGTTACCCCTCGGGCATCTGTAGGCCCAGCCTCTAAATCCCTGTTACAGGACAAGACTGCAGCAAGATGACTGAAGACCAGCTAACAAAGGGAGTTCCAGATGCAAATGACTTTTTCAAAAAGGAGCCCCAAGCTATTGAAGAATTTCTCAGGAGAGAAATTCTCAAGAGAGGAATTCTCCCTCAGTTTACCAAGGCAACAAACTGGCCATAAAGGGAAAATTTGGAGAAATTGTATGGAAATTTTTAAAGAATCAGTAGCTTCTCGGGGCCGGGGACTTAGCTCAGTGGTTCCGGCGCCTGTCTTGCAAGCGCAAGGGCCCGGGTTCGATTCCCCGGTAACCACATAACAATACTGGGTGTGGAGACCCACCCCCAGCAGCAACCAGTACCACATATCACAGTGCCGGGCGTGGTGGCTCACGCCTGTAATCCCAGCACTCGGGAGGCAGAGGCAGGAGGATTGCTGTGATGTGAGTTTGAGGCTGAGCTCAGGGCCAGCCTGAACCACAAAGTGAGACCCTGTCTCAAAAAACCTAAAAAAAAAAAAAAAGAATCAGTAGCTTCTGGTTGACAGCACACAATGAGATGGCTCCTGTAGAGGGGTGTGGCGAAAGGGCACTGGAGTCTGTTCTTCCCTTCTAGTTCTTTCTCCCACACTCCCGAGGAAGCTCCCATGGACAGAGCCGCATCATCCGAAAGGCTTACTCTGATGACTTCTACACCAAGATGATGGATGAGTGCTACCAGATATGGGCCCAGCTGGAGCGAGAGGATGGAACTCCCCTTTACAGGTGGGTGGGGAGAATTCCTTGAATCAAGTGGACCCACAGCTTGAGGCAGGGCATGAACACTTGAAATTTGATGGGAGGGCATGCTCCACCTGTGGGTAGTTGGTGTTACTCCACAGGACCATCAGGCTCCTGCCAGGCTCTGAGTTTCCACCACTGTGGTGGGCCCTGTGTCCAAAGCTAGCAGAGAGTACTGGGAAGAGTTTTGGGGGCAAAAACCTGAGCGAGCTAGACCAAGCACAAGGTCCTAAGTTTGATCCCCATTAACCACAACATACCACAATCCCGGGCGTGGTGACTCATGCCCACCAGCAATCAGTACTACATAACATAGTGCTGGGTGTGGTGTGGCTCACACCTGTAATCCCAGCACTTGGGAGGCAGAGGCAGGAGGATCGCTGTGAATTTGAGGCTTGCCTGGGTTACATAGTGAGTTCAGGACCAGCCTGACCTACAAAGTGAGACCCTGTCTCAAAAAGACAAAACAAAACAAAAAAGACCCCCTAGAGCCAGCCAGGCTGTGAGGAGCTGTCTGGAATCTGTATTTACACCTCTGTTGAACTTCTTTGAGGGTAGTGTTGAAAGGGAAGAGAAAGAGGCTGCTTTCTTGATCCTTTATATTCCTACTAGTACCCTAGTTTCCATGCTGGGTCCTAAAGCCAGATTGCTTTGAGGGAGTGAGCTGGAAGCCACTTCCCTATTGGCCCATGGGTCCCTCTAACACTTAGGATTCCTGAGTCACCAACATTTCAGACAAGAAGGGAGGGAAGCAGAAGATCTATGAAGAAATGTGGACTTTAAACAGCCCCTGCCTCCCCTCTTCTCTCCTCTGCACCTCTTAACTGAAATTCCTTTATATAACCCCTGCTCTACCCCACTGGGTGGCAGTTATTTTAATGGCCAGGAACCAAGAGGTTACTGTTCTGTTGCAAAAACACCATTAGCTTAAGAACAAAGTGAAATCCATTATGCAAATACAGCTGGGGCAGCTAATTAAGGATGTATTCAGAAGCAGCTAATGCACCCAGCACCCAAATAAAGGAGCTCCTCTTGCTGAGGGGTGGCCTGGCACAGGCACCCTTCTCTGGCAGCCATCTGTGAATACTGCTGAGTGTCTTGTGCAAGGAGAAGTGCCCAAGGCCTTGCAGGGTTTGCCTCTTCCTGCTGCACAAATGTCTAGAATCTTCCAGAGTCTGACAGCTTTAGGTTTGACTTTGTGCTCCAGGCCTTACCAGCTGTGTGATCTTAGAAACATTTATTACGTCTCTGTGCCACATTTTTTTTTTCTGATAGGTTTTTTTTTGAGACAGGGTTTTGTTTTTTAGTTCAGGCTGGCCCTGAGCTCACTAGGTAGCCCAGTCAAGCCTTCAACTCACAGCAATGCTCCTGCCTCTGCCTCCAGAGTGGTGGGATTACAGAAAAGAACCACCAACGCCCAGCATTGTGGTGTGCGGTTATCGAACTCAGGATCTTGCACTTGCTAAGCAGATGCTGAAACTTCTGAGCTAAAGCCCTGGCCCTTCTCTCGTGGAGCTTTGTGAATATTATGTGAGACTTATAAGAGTACTGGGCACAGTGCCTAGAACCTTTAAATAATGGCTGTTCTCTTCCATCTATTTTGGGTCAGACATATTTGGCTCCTTTGGGGGATGGGGGAAGAAGGGCAAGAGACAAAAAGGATGCAGTAACCACAGATGTCACAGGAATGAGGGCAAGAAAAAAGGAAAGGTCAGAGATTCTTGTAATCTCACAATCTTCTCTTTTGGCAGAAGGTCAGGAATTTGGAAGGACTTTGGGACCAGTTAGATTTGGTTCCTGATCTCAGTTCCTATGCACTTAGGTGTATGATTTGAGCCAGGTGTTTCACCTGGATGAGCGTCAGTTTTCCTACCTGTGAAGTGGGGATAGTAATATCTACTTCATGGGGCTGTTGTGAGTGAGGCTAAATATGTAAAGGATTTGAACAATACCTGGAAAATCATATCACCACCATCTACTTTTAGCACTCACCATACAAAAAAGAGACTGTTTTAAATATTTAGAATTGAGGGGCCGGGGAGTTAGCTCAGTGGTTCCGGCGCGCCAGTACCACATACTACAGTGCCGGGCGTGGTGGCTCACGCCTGTAATCCCAGCCCTCGGGAGGCAGAGGTAGGAGGATTGTAATGTGAGTTTGAGGCTGAGCTCAGGGCCAGCCTGAACCACAAAGCGAGACCCTGTCTAAAAAAAAAACCTAAAAAAAAAAATATTTAGAATTGAGCATCCTTCATCTGAAAATATGAAATCCAAAATCTGAAATTGTTTTTCAAAAGCTGAAACTTTTTGAGCCCTGCCACGCAAGTGGAAAATTTCACACCTGACCTCATGAGATTGGACAATCAAAATACAGGTGCTTGCCAAAGGTGGTAACCCAGCCTAACTGTAATCCCGGTGCTCTGCCAGGCTTAGGCAGGAGCACTCCAAGTTCCAGCCCAGCATAAAGTGTTTAGAAAGACTATCTCAAGACTTTAAAAACATGGCACTAGGGATGTAGCTCAGTGTTAAGGCTCTGTATTCAACACCCAGTGACTAACACACACACACACTTATACACAAATAAAACAAACCAAAATCAAAACAAAAACCACATAGGTGTTCTAAAAATAAATTGTATGAAATTACCTTCAGGCTATGTGTGTAAAGTATATATGAGACATAAATAAATTTTTAGCTTAGAATGGTTCCTGTGATTATGTGTATGCAAATATTCCAAAATCCAAAAACTCCAAGACACTGCTAGTTCCAAGCATTTACATTAGGGATACTTATCCTGCACATATTACTTTCTCCCCACAACTTTACAAGAGGGTTGCTGATGAGTGGTTAGGGTATTTTTCTCTTTTTTTTTTTTTTTTTGAGACAGGGTCTCGCTTTGTAGTTCAGGCTGGCCCTGAACTCAGCCTCAAACTCACAGCACAGCAATCCTCCTGCCTCTGCCTCCTGAGTCCTGGGATTACAGGCATGAGCCACCATGCCTAGCATTGTGGTATGTGGTTCTGATTGCTGGTGAACATCATTCTCCACACCCAGCATTACTGTAAGTGGTTACTGGGGATGGAACCCAGGCCCTTGAGCTTGTAAGACAGGCCCTGGAACCACTGAGCTAAATCCCCGGCCCTAGGGTCCTTTTCTTATCTTTTTTATAAGACAAAGTCTTGTTCTGTTACCCAGGTTGTCCTCAAATCCTTGGGCTCAAGTAATCTTCCTGATTCAGCCTTATAAGTAGCTACCCCATACCAGGTGTAATAAATCATAGTCTGAATGCAATAATGCAAATCACTGAATGACTACACTGAAGTCTAGAGCAGAGTGCAACAAACTTTTTCTGTAAAGGCCACATAGTATTTTAGGCTTTGCCGGCCATATGTTCTCTGCTGCAATTACTCAGTTCTGCCATTGTAGTGTGAAAGGAGCCATAGACGAGATGGAAGTAAATGAACCTGGATGTGTTCCAAAAAATCTGGACACCAGAATTTGAATTTCATATAATTTTCTTGTGTCATATGATGTTACATTTTGGATTTTTTTTTTTTTTTGTACTGGGAATTAAACCAGGGAGTTCTGTGCTGTATTCCCAGCTTGTTTTATTTTAATATTTTTTTTAGTTTGAGACAGTCTCATTAGGTTGCCCAGTCTAGCCTTGAACTTGCAGTATTCCTGGCTCTGTCTCTTGAGTAGCTTACATCACAATACCCAGCTCTTCTGATTTTTTAAAAATAGAAAAACCAGCTGGGCATGGTGGCACACATTTTTAATTGGAGCACTGAGATGCTGAGGCAGTAGGATTGCTGAGTTCAAGCCCAGCCTGGGTAACTTAGTAAGTCCTGTTTAAAAATAAAAACATTTTAAAAGGGCTGAGAATTCGGCTCCATGCAAAAACCTTATGTTCAATCCCCAGCTGCAGATATATGATATCTTGGCTTGTGGATCAGATAAAAACAGGCAGAAACACTGAGTTGGTCCCTTGGTCTGGCCCCTGATCTAGATGATACCACAAACTGGTTTTGTTGTCTTGACCCTCTCTCCAAACAGATTTATGCCTACATCATTCTAGGTCAAAAGACTGCTATTGCGCGTTTAGAGCCAGGGAACTCTTGGAGCCCATACTAAAAGCTGATTCCACCACAGCCCCTATTATGAAAGATGAAGAGTAATGTGAATGTCCTCTAAAACCCTTTAAAGTGCTAGACTACTAAGTATTATTATCATTGTTGCTATGATTCTATCATTAACAAGCCATATCTTAAGGCTAATTTAATTTACTCAGGCACGCTAAATGTTTTGGTTCCTTTACTAGTATGGACCCAGAGCCAACACCGCCCATTCAGGGAACACTATCTGAATATGGCTCTCTACCTTTGGGCTAAATGTCACTTGGATTGTTTTAGCTTTTACTGGAAATTCTGATCTTCTAAATGATTCATCATCTTTGTGATTCTTCTCTCTAGATTCTAGAGGAACCGGTACAATATAATTCTTAGAAAGGAATATAATGCCACTTGATGATGAAAAGCAAAAACCTTTCGGAGTTGGTGTTGAGGTGGTTGTCCAATTCTTTTTATTCTGTTCTGCTGCTTCCTCTGACAGCAGCACACTATATATGGGTGGGCTCAGAATATTTGCATATATTCTGGGAACACACAATGGCACACCATGTATCAGATCACAAGGTTTGAATCTTTTGTGATGTATCCAGCCAGGATGCTGATCCCAACAGCAAAGCCCAGCTCCGTGGCCCATCTTTTTCCTGCCCCTCCTTCTCCCTTTGAGTCCTACTATCCAGCTCCTGACCCGGGCTGCCCCGGCTTCGCTGACAATATCAGACAAGATCACAGCCGTAGGCAGTACAGCTGCTGGCAGAACCTGGTGCCCCCCTCCGCAGCTGCTGCTTCCTGTGTGCGTGAAGTGTCTGGCTTGTCAGCCACATCCCCTCCCTGGAGCAGTCTTTGTTAACCAATTCCACCTCGGCCCACTGAGCGGAAGATGAAACACGGAGAGCTCCTCCAAAACCAACAAAGACAGCAGCCATTACGGAGTCCCTTCCCCAAGGTGACTCAGAGCTGGCTTGCCTGGCACTTTTAACCAGGTGAGCGAGGGGAAAGATGGAGCCTGTGGTGGAAGCTGGGGATGCAGTTAGAGCTATTTCTCCTCCCAGGGTTTCCCTGCTCTATCTGTTCCACAGTAGCAACTGGTGGAAATCCCAGAACCGCTGCTTCCTGCATCTCATCCAAGGCATTAGTCAGCCACCAAAGAGTCAACAAGGCCCCTGGGAGGACATTTCAGTGACCTCTGGGCTGGGACCAGCTGGGGTTGGAGACGAATAATTCATACCAAATGCTCTTGATTCTGATGGGCATTTCAGGCGGGGTGGGGGTAGGGGAGTTAGCATTTTCTGGTTTCCTGGCCACCCTGCCCCTGCCCTGGCTTCAAGCTCTTCTTTTTAGTCCAGCCCTGACTTGTCATTTCCAGATCACTTTTCCCCTGCAGATGTCCTTGTCTTTTCTCATCCATCTCTTTTCCAAACTTTGTAGCCTAGGTCTGAGTAGAAAAAGAGGAGGGGAAAGCCCAGAGCACAGGGGTGAGAAATTAATGCAGAATGAGCAGTCTATTTATTGGGATCTAGGAAAAGCCATTAAGAAAATAAGCACTTAAATGATTTTCAATCTGCCCATGGAAGTTATCTATCTTCATACTGGGGGAAAAGGCCCGTTCTCTGATCCTGGTTTTGATTGACTGATTTCCAATTCTCCGAGCATTTCCCAGAGGAGCCTCTCACCTATCTCCCATAATGACAGGCCTTTGCATTTCCAGGCAGTGTTTTACATTTATTTCCGATTTGCTCATAATGGTCAAAAATCTCTCTCCAATCCGAGGCGTTTCTCCAGCAGAGCACGGTTTCCCTCAGGCCAAATAGCTCAGCTGTGATCCACGGAAAATGAGAATTTCCCAAACACGTCTTCAGACTAGGGGAGGGTCTGGCATCACAAATTCAGATGGAAAATTTCCCATTGTTAGATCAATATCTGGGCTAAGAAATAAATGCCACAGGGGCAGAGAGCTGGAGCAAAATGATTACAATCGGCACAATTACATTCACTGGCAGAATCAGCTCACTGATTGCTCCCCGGGCTGGGGAGCCCCCGATTCACCCACCACAGGACAGCTTGGGAATTAGAACATCACTCAGCATTTCATAACTCGACAGATTTGCCCAGAGTTCACTCTTCCAAGACAGTGTGTCCCTGGAAAAGGAATTCTTATTTCAAAGTAAGAAGGAAGGAAGGTGGAAAGAAGGAAGGCAGGAGAGATGAAAGACTGAGAAAAGAGAAAGTAAATCTCATAGCACAGGAGGGTCCCAGTCCGCTGTATCACAGGCAGGGGTTAGAGCGTAGTGCTGGAGAGTCTCTGGGCCAGAGATTTGACGTTATATCTGCTTAGGTCGGGTGTAAACCAGGGCTTTCCCAGAACTGTACCCAGTAAAGATCTCATTCATTAAAAAGGGCTCAAAAACATACACCTGGGGTGGGGGTATTGGTAAAACACCTGTATAGCATACACAGGGCTCTGCGTTCTAATCTCCAGGACTGCAAACAAAACAAAACACCCTGGGTAACTTTTCTTTTTCCAGTGCAGGGATTGAACCTAGGAGTTTGAGTATGCTAGGCAAATGCTGTACCACTGAGTTGCCTCCCATGGGATAACTTCTTCCTCCTCATCATTCTCCTCTTCTTCTCCTCCCGTCCTCTCCCTCTTCCCTCTTCCTTCTTCCTTCTTCTCTTCCTCTTCTTTTTCTTCTTTGTGCTACTGGGAATTGTACCCAGGATTTTGTAGTACAACATTCTACCACTGAACTACATCCCTGGCCCTTTTTATTTTGTTTTGACACAGAATCTCACTAAGTTGCTTAGGTTGACCTTGAACTCATGGTCTTTCTGAAGAGCCGGGATTATAAGCATTCACTACTATGCCTGGCCCTATGTGACTTCTTCTTCTTCTTTTTTTTGGTAATACTAGGGATCGAACTCAAGGTCTTCACAATGAGTTTTATCCCTGGCCCCCACTCTTTTTGTTATTTATTTATTTGTTTGTTTTTGAGACAGGGTCTCACTTTGTAATTCAGGCTGGCCCTGAACTCACTACATAGCCCAAGTCAGCCTCAAACTCACAGCAATCCTCCTGCCTCTGCCTCCTGAGTGATGGGATTACAGGCATGAGTCACCACGCCCGGCATTTTGATCTGTGGTACTGGGATCTTGAGTTTGCTAGGCAGGCACCGAACTACTGAGCTAAATCTGTGGCCTTTTGTTTTTTATTTTGAAACAAGGTCTCACCAGGTTGCTGAATTTGAACTTGCAATGCTCTTGCCTCAGCCTCCAGAGTAGCTGGGATTCTCAGGATGTGTCCACCATGCCGGGTCCAATGTGGCTTCTTTATTTTGTTGACCAAGAAATTGGCTAGGCAAGTTTTCATTACCTGAGAACCGATCTGAAGTCCTTTGGGGGAGCCATGAAAGAGTCTGTCTCCTGGCTGCTGGGAATTTCTACAGCATCTTCCCTCTGCTGAGCTTTGAAGTGGCAGAAGCTGGTTTGCTATCTCACCAGTGCTGAATGCTGGGTAGGCGGGGGCTATGGCGAATGGATTGGGCACGCTGCGTGGCTCTGTGTACTGACACCGGCCCCCGAGCTCGCTGTGTCCCTCCCCCCTCCCAATCTTCTCTTTAATCCTCCCAACCAGATAATGTGGGATTTGGAAGCATGTAATATCCATGAGACTCCATTATAGGCTATTACGAGCTTTATACACAGTACCTGGGGGATGTACTAGGCTTCTGCCCATCACTGTGGCTGCTGAAACCAAGAGGAACCACAGGAATGGCCCCGTGGGCAAATGAACCCCCATTGTTTAGACCATTCCCCCAAAAACAGCTCTGGCCTCTTGTGACAGATGCAGGAAGCATTAAAGAGAAACTACTTTCACTCCCTTACCGTGTAGAAGGATGAAGGGAGGTACAGGGAAAAACCAAATCAGAGCATCATTGAATTTACTGTTGGAGCTCTAAGAGACCACCTGTTGGTGACATTGGCATTTGGAGTGGGGTCTTCTCAGTCCCTGTAGATCCAGCATCCCTGACTGCTCGTTAAGTGAGTGACAATCCCAGATGTTATAACAACTATAAGCATGGCCCACACGTTTCTCCTGTAAACCAGACCTTCTCCTAAGGGCTCTCTATATACAATATAATTTAATTCTCCAACAGCCCTTAGAAATAGCTATTAACCCCATATTGATAAAACTGAGGTGTGATGAGGTCTTCCACTAGCAAGTGGCAGATCCAGAACTCAGTGTGAATCACCAGCTCTCAGGCTGGTGACAACTATAAGCATGGCCCACATGTTTCTCCTGGCCCCTGGGTGGCAGAGGGTCCCACACTGATATGGAACCACCAGTGGTCCAAGAGGCACATGCTACAGAAGAGGAATCTGGGCCTCAAGATCATATCAAGGAGATGCCAGGCTGAGGAATAGCACCGGATCTCCCAGTTTAGAATGCTTTCCACAAAACAGCCTCTGAGAAAGAACTGAGAGACGGGTGGATACACAAGGGACAAGACTTTATATGGCAGGAAAAGGGAAAAGGAAAAGAAACAGGAGGAAGGACAGAGAATAATGAATGGGTCAGGGGTAAGAAGAGAGAAAAGAAATCTTAGACTGACTGAACATCTGCGACCTTTAGGTATGAAAGATGAAAGACCTTAAGGCTTATTTACTTATTTTAATTTATTTATTTTAACAGGAAGACGGAACTACTGCTCCTCAGTAGGAAGGAGAATCCAGAATTAAAGACAATGCAGGCCATTCTCTCTAGGCAGGGGATAGAACATCAGTATCTCTCATCTGAGGAACTAAAGCAACGCTTCCCAAATCTCCGGCTCACCAGTGCAGAAGTGGGGCTCTTGGAAAAGACTGGAGGAGTCCTGTATGCAGACAAGGCCCTCAGAGCCCTCCAGGTGACCTTGTTTAGTGCTAGGAAATGCTCTAGGTATGCTGGGTTCCACAGCGTCCTCCGAGTGAAGGCCTTTGCCTTGTTGCCTTTGGTCCTGACCCTCGGAGCGGACGTTTTTACACTCCTGCTGGCCTTGTTGGCCTGGGAAACGATATACAGAGATTCTCTTCTCTCTTGTCTGCCCTAAGTGAAAGGCTTTTTATCCACCAGGGTGAACTGCACGTACAACCAATTCACCTTTTCCTGCGCTTTCTCTGGCCTTTCAGAATGCAATCCACCAGCTGGGAGGAACAGTGCACGACGGAGAGAAAGTGTTGGAGATAAGACCTGGGCTCCCGGTCGTGGTGAGAACAACCTCCAGGAGCTACCAGGCCAAGAGCTTGATCATCACAGCTGGTCCTTGGGCCAACCAGCTTCTCCAACCGCTGGGAATTGAGTTACCTCTCCAGGTAGGGGGAGAAGGAAGCCTGAGAGCTGGTGATTCACACTGAGTTCTGGATCTGCCACTTGCTAGTGGAAGACCTCATCGCACCTCAGTTTTATCAATATGGGGTTAATAGCTATTTCTAAGGGCTGTTGGAGAATTAAATTATTTAGTATATAGAGAGCCCTTAGGAGAAGGTCTGGCTTACAGTAAACACTGAGTAAATATGAGGTGTTACCAACTTCTGAAATGAGCACGAAGTAAGGCTGGAGCCCAGGTATGGGGGAAGAGACAGGAGTTTGGAGATCTTTATGCATCATAGTGTAAGTCACAAGGAAATGACATAATAATGATTTAAACAAGGTCAGATGTGTGAAAGAACTGTAGGACCCAAGGAACTGCTCGCATTGTCTGTAGAGTTCCACGGTTTTCTGCTTTGTAACCTGTCCCACTTTCTCCTGTGCCTGAAGACCCTGCGGATCAATGTGTGTTACTGGCCAGAGAAGGTACCTGGAAGCTACAGTGTGTCCCAGGCCTTTCCCTGCTTCTTGTGGCGGGACCTGGCTCCCCATTCTATCTATGGGCTGCCTTCAGGAGAGTACCCTGGACTAATGAAGGTGAGTGGAAAGGCCGAGCAGGGGTGGCTGCTTGAATTTGCTCCTCCACAGACTCCCCAGCCCCAGTGGGCAGCAGTGGAGTTAGCTTCACTCTGGGTCTCTGTTTGCTGTTTGCAGGGCAAGACCCTCAGCCACCCCATGGCACAGGCAGAGGAGTCTTTCTGTGACAAACATGGTGGGGGTGGTGGCTGACAGCAGTAACCTCTGGTGGTGGCAACAGATCGCATCTGTTACGATGGGGAAGGCCAGGAAGATGGATAGGGACATCTCGTGTCTAAGCTTGCCCCTCCCTGATATGTGGGGTCAGCTTTACTGACCACATTGCTCTGGTGTTGGCCAGATCTGCTATCACCATGGCAACAGTGCGGACCCTGAGGAGCGGGACTACCCCACAGCCTCCTCAGACGCCCACGACATCCAGATCCTGTGCCGAGTTGTCAAAGACCATTTCCCTGACCTAAGGCCTGAGCCCGCCATCGTGGAGCGCTGCATGTACACGGTAAGGGAACAGGTTATGGCTCCAGACAGCCAAGGAAGGACGAGAGAACTTGCAGGCTTGACTGCATCTGACCTCTGACACAGTACAAGACCTGGAACAAGGAAGCTGATTTTTGTGGGTTGGTTCACTTCCACCAGAGAGGGCCCATTAGGGATTATTCATATTCTTTTTCATTAGGCAACTAGGCTTATGCCTGGCAGCATTTCACTGTATTTCCCAGAAGAGCTTTAAAAGATTTTTTGGCAAGATACTCCAGTCGAACAGGCCTCAGGGACAGAGAGAAGAGACAGATGTCACCAGTGCCTGAGGCATCTTGGCTAAAGTTGGTTTATAAAGATGAAACGAGAGCCTACTGTGTTCATGGCTCAGGAGAAGGAGAGAGACAGATGGACAGACGAGGAGGACTGGCGTAGCCACGGGGGTGACCGTCATGCGGGAAACGTGCCTGTGTTCCGTCCTCTCTTTGTGCAGAGAAATCCAGGCCCGGCTCCTCCCGTCAGAGCTTGTCATTCCTCCCCCCTCTGTCCTTAGCTGACATAGGTATGACTGTTTCTTTCCAGAACACGCCTGATAACCACTTTGTTCTCGATCGTCACCCGAAGTACGACAACATTGTCATCGGTGCTGGATTCTCTGGTGAGCCCAAGGAGGGGGACACGGGAAACCTTCAATCTGACCTGCTCAGTGCCAGGAGAAATGGTATTTTCCATACTCAGCTTCCCAGACAAGTGTCAGAGGCAGACATTGGGTAGAGAGAGAGGTTGAGCAGTCACTGCGGGGAAGTCATATGGGGAGACCACGTCCGGGTTTCAGATGAGACCAAACAGAGGGTTTGGTTAAGCAGGGAACTGTCTTCTCAAGAACCCAGCTTCTCAGTCCCTGAGGATGTGTGACCATCTACTCCTTCTCTTAGGGCATGGATTCAAGTTGGCCCCCGTGGTGGGAAAGATCCTGTATGAATTAAGCATGAAATTAACGTCATCCTATGACTTGGCACCATTTCGGATAAGCCGTTTCTCTGGTCTGGGCAGAGCCCACCTTTGATGACTGGCTTCCCCTCTATGCCCGGATCTCTGCTGGGAAATTGTTCTCAGAAAAAGGAAGTGGCCCTGAGATGTATCCTTTTCTCTTGATAGGACATTTGATTTTCTTTTCTGGGACTTAGGGTAGACTTTACTAAATCTGCATAGGGGAGGGTAAACAAGGTGATCTCTTACAGATCCCCTTTGAGGTTCCTATTCCCTAAAACTCATGCCATCCTCCACCTCAAACTCCCATCAAATCTCATAGCTGCACAATAAATGTTTGGTGAAAAAGATTTGCTGAATAAACAAATAACTGTACTACATACAATCTGTGGTGGGCTTTCTTTTTCACGTGACCTTATTTCTTGCAGGCTTTAATTATTTAAATTAGCATCACAGAATTTGTTATCACCAGGAATCCATAGCGTCTTGGTCCTCCCAGTGCCCTGCACCCCCTTTCTCTGAATTCTTTGTCTGATTCTCATCCTCTCTCTGGATCTGCAAAGACATTCAGCTCCCTAGCCCCTCATTAAGGTGTATTGTCAGGTCCTTATGAAGATGGAGCTGTTACACCAGAAAGAAAGAGAGACACACTCACTTAGAAGCCCTGTTCAATGTTTGAATGTTAAATGTGCCATTTTATTATCATTAGGATTGCTCCCACTTAATGAAATAGCATTAGCACTGAGTCAGCTGGCCTCCTTGCACTAATTGCTTTGGAAGGAAATAGGCTCCTAACTACCCCAGGGTGGGTGGAAAGCCAAGATGCAAACGGGACTCAGGCAAGGCTGTATGCAGTTGGGTAAAACCCAAGCAGGGGGACCTCCAGATCGGGCTAGTTCCACCTCCAGAGATCAGGATTTCAAATGTTCTGGAGAATAAAAAGACAGGACTGGGTGGCGAGAATGTGCTGGGAGGAATCACTAAATGAGGATGAGTGAGCAGAGAGAAGGAGAGTCGAAATATCCCCAAGTCAACACAACAAAGAGAAAATCACTCTTCAGCTGCCTCGGTCCTTAAAGGTCTTGGCACATGTATTAGCACTGATTTCTCCAGTGAGCTATAAAAGCCAGCCGATCCTGTCGACCCCATGCCAAGTCTGATTTTGGGGTGATCTCAAGTGGCACCCTGAGCCTCAGCCTCTATAAAATGAGAACAGTAACATTGATCAGCTTTCTGGGGGAGTGTGAGGCTTGAATAAGATCACTCGCTCATTCACTCATGCAATACACTGATATTCATTCAGCCTCCACTACGTGCAAGGCTGTGAGCTAGGTATTGCCTGTATCAGTAAACAACACTGATAAATAAAAAAAATCCTTGTTCAAAAACAGTACAGTGATTTTTTTCAAAAAAATTAAAAATAGATTAACACACACTCCAGAAATTCTACTTCTGGCTCTTTACCCAAACGAATTGAAAACAGGGTTTCAAAAAGATATTTATGCACCAAGTTTAGAGCAGCATAATTCACAACAGCCAAGAGGTGGAAATAACCCAGATGCCCACTGACAGATGAATGGAGAAGCAAAATGTAGTGTGTGTCACGGGACAGCAGCCTTAAGATGCAAGAAAACTGTGAGACATGCTCCAACATGGAGGAAACTCGAGAATATTATGTTAAATGAAATAAGCCAGACACGAAAAGACCAGCTATGTAGTTTCATTTATATGAGGATAGGCGTCACATTCTCAGGGAGAAGAAAGTTGATTGCCAGGGGCTAGAAGGAGGATTTGTTTATGGGTACGGTTGTAGTTCTGCTGGATGAAAAGAATTCTGGAGATTGGATGTATAACGATATGAGTATACTTAATACTACTGAACTATATACCTAAAAATGACAAAGATGGTAAAGTTTATGAGTATTTCTTTCTCTTTTTTTAGTACTGGACACTGGACTCAGGGGCTCTGCACTGAGCAACATCCACAGCTCTTTTTATTTTTTGAAACAGGTCTAGGAAAGTCACTAAGTTTCCAAGGCTGGGTTTGAACTCATGATCCTCCTGCCTCAGTCTCCTAGAGCACTGGGATTATAGGCATTTGCCACCATGCCCATTTTATATTATATGCATGCATTCATTCATTCAGTACACAAATATATTTTTAAAAGGTTTATTCTTGCTGGGTGTGGTGGCTCATACCTGTAATACCAGCCCTGGGGAGGCTGAGGTAGGAGGATCACTGTGAGTTCAAGATCCTAGCCTGGGTTTCATAGTAAATTCAAGGCCAGCCTGGACTACATAGTGGGACCAGGTCTCAAACAAAACAAAACAAAACAAAACAAAAAAAGAGCCTACTCTTGTAGAGTTTACAGTCCAATAAGAAGATGTGTAAGGAAATTTTATTAGATGTTAATAAGTGCTTTAGGGGAAAACAGAGCAGGGTGAGGACAGCGAGTACTGGGGACAATGTGAGCTTTTGATGAGTGGTCAAAGTGGATGGAGGGGGCTTCTCTGCACAAGTGGAGAAGGAGAAGTGAGCCATGCAGTTATCCGGACGTATGTAGTATGTAAACAACTACTATGAATTAGAAAGCAAGATATTGTGTGTGGTTGAGGAGGGGAGGAAGATGCTATAGAGGGACCACAGCTTTCCCAGCAGCTTTCCTGCTGACAAAATTGAGGAGAAAGGGACGTCCCCTCTGGTTCCACAGCTGCCTGGAGTCCTCTCTGCCACTTGGTACCACCCCCCTCCCCCAGCCAGCTGCAGCTCCCCTTCACAAATATCCAGCCTATGCAGCTCCATGGTGACAGCTAAAGGAGGGGACCAAGGTCTTCCGTCTCCTAGAGGCTGAGGAAGGACAAGTGGGGGATGCTACCCAGCCCTGCCTCAGCAAGACAGCCCAGAGTGCACCAGGAAGGGGCTGGGAGAGCAGGGGTAGCGGGTAGGATAAGCATGCAGAGAAGGATGAGGCCAGGGAGGAGCGGAGGGGGACAAAGGACTGGATAAGAAGAGATGGGCAACATGGTGATCAGAAAGGCAGACAGGATTTCCGGGGGGGCTGCACACCCAAAAGTCAAAGGCATTGGGCCCCAAATGTCCGAATGGGCAGATGTGAGCAGTCTTCAGTTAGGGCGAGGTGGAAGCATAAAGGGGAGAGAAGATGTGGGGAGTAATCTATGGGCGAAGCAGCAAACAAAGGTCAGTGCGGAAGGGGTGGGAGGGCGACTTGAGGGTCTCTGTATTGCTGAAGGATTTGCCCAAACAGAATTATCTCTCTGCTTTCCTTCCACCTGAGGGGGCCAGGCAGCCCTTACATATCTCCAAGATGGAAGAAAATCAGAACCATTCGGGCGGGCAGTCAGAGACCTCGGGAAGGGCAGCCAGGGCCCACACAGGCTGCAGGGGAGAGATAAGGGCAATGAAGAGAAAGAGGCCTGTGGTGGTTGCCAACCAGAAGGAAAACAGAGGCAGGCTAAAAATAGATTGGCGGCGAGGAGGCAGGACAGCGAGTCCAGAACAGGAGGAAGAGCCGAGGAAATCAATGCCGTCGTGACTCTGACCCAGTTCCTCATCTCTCAGCCTCACCAAACTGACAAACGGGGAAACAGGTTAAGACTGGCGCAGCGGGAGAAGAGTGTGTGTGTGGGGTGACCCTGGGGTGCACCTCAGTGGCCTTGGTGGGGAAAAGGGAGGTGCATAGTGTGGTCGGAACAACTCGAGTTCAGTCCTCACTGGAGTTTGGTGCCCTGGACAGGTTGTGAGTCTGAGGACAGTCTCAAGAGGAAGAAGGAGGCAACAGGAAGGGTCAGCCCAGAGACAGCAGGATGCAAAGTCACTGACACTCTTAGGGAGGCTGATTCCTGGGGACTCACTATTTCTGGGGATACCACTATTTTGGTAGTGGGTGATCAGGGCAGCAAGAGGGATTTAGGCTATGGAATCTGTCCTGGTAGGCAGATGTGTAAGATGTTAAAACACACTTGCGAGCCCTTTAAGGATATTCTTTCCTTAGAAATCTTAAACCATGGGAAGTTCATCTGTTTGAGCCTGTAGAACTTCATTTGAAGGCCAGGACCACCTCCCCAAATTTCTGGAAGACTGCAAGCTGGACGGCATCCAGGATTCTTAACCTGGAGTTTGAGTGGGAAATGGTCGCCTGGGTGATGCCTAAGCCAGGGCTAGCACCAGTTCCTTGGAAGAGAGAAGCACAAGGTGTGTGGGGGTCTGTCAACCCCAGAGAGGCAGCAAAGATGAGGGGCGGGATTCTAACACACAGGACCCAGTGGCATTTACATAACTTTGAATAATGAATAAGCCCAGCTCTGGGGTTCCTAGTCAGCATGCTCATCTGCATCTTTATTAAGCTTTATAAATGATTCAGCTCCCCACTCCTTCCCCCAGCCCTGCCCAGCCTGCCCCTGAGCATCAGGGTGGTTGATTGCTCATTATTTTAGACTAGATTTGTTTCACCAACATTCAGTGAGGCATGGAGTGGAGACACAGGAGGACAGGAGGGAGGGACAAACCCAAAAGGTAAGTGGAGTGGAGGGGGGTAGGGGAGCCAGGACAGAAACAGCTGTCATGGTGGGAAGACAGTCTCATGAGGACCCAGGAGCAAAGACTCTTAGCTAGGCTAGAGGTACAGTTCTTTAACATGTTCCTGGGACCAACATTTTAGAGAGACTAGTTTCCTAAATTCCCTAAAACGTGCTGGGTTTGAATCCCTAGTTTCCCTTACATCCGCTGCCAAGCCCCCAGCAGCCCCCTGCTCAGCTTCCAGCTCCCCACTCAGTCACTTGAGCAGCCAATGAGCACAGTCCCAAGGGAAGTTCTCACTTTTACCTGAGGCAGGAATTTTGTTATTTTCCTGTGGTGAAAAAAAAAAATCTGCTACGCTTGCAAGGCAAGAACTGGCACCAGGCATATCAGGGGAGAAAGGACAGGAACAGTCGCCCAGGCTGTGTGAATTCGGAGGGAAAGGGAAGGCTCTGTCCACGGAGAGCCGAATGCACCTGAAAAAGGAGGCCTGAGAAGACGCGGCCCTCAGCTCGTCGGGCTGGCAGGTTAGTGCTGCCGTTCTGCCAGCCGCCCGGCCTATGGCGAGAGCCTGGGAGAAGTATTTAACAGCCTGGCGGTGGTGGGGAAGTTGGCAAGAAACTCCTGGTGGAGGAAAGGTACAGCATTTCTCAACCCTGGCTGCGCATTAAAGCCACCTTGGGAGCTTTAAAAATACGATGCTTGGGCCTCACCCAAGGCCAATTAAATCAGAATCCCTCAGAGAAAAGGCCCTGAGCATATGATTTTTTGTTCTTTTAAATTCCTCAATCTTGTTTGGATTCTGGTTTGGAAAAAAAAAATCATACTATGTACAACATATGTATAATCTCATGTATAATTAAAATATATAATAAAATCAGAAAAATGTAAACATTGATTGGATATTTGATATTAAGAACCTATTGATGATTTTTAAAGTGTGATAAGAGCACTGTGATTATGTTTTTTTAAAGAGCCATTTTCTTTTCTTCAGAGGATCAATACTGGCGCATTTCCTGATGAAAGGCCATCAGATCCGCAGTCCGCCTCACAATCAGCCAGCAAAGGGAATGGGGAAGTAGGTGGGGCGAGATTGATAACAGTTGAGGCGGCAGGAAGTGTAAACAGGTTGATTTTATTACTCCTTTCACTTTTTGTACACAAAGCAAATAACAGCGGCTCCTGGCTCTTCGAGTGTCTCTGGATCTGCAGCAGAGCCTGGCGCTCGGAGGACAGGCTGCCACTGCTGTGTGAAAAAGAACCAGCTTCTAGAAGAGACCTGGTTCGGTGGAGTCTGTATAACCGGGGAGGCTCTGGCCCCAAGCAGCACAGCAGGACCCATTTGGGAGCAAAAATAACAGGAAGGTAGAAACGCAACTGGGGGCAGGGGCAGAGGGACCTTCGCGCATCTTTCCTGTGTATCTACCCTGCCTCTGGAGACTCAAAACCCATTACACTGCGAAGCAGGCCTGGTGTCTGGCTGGAAAGCCAGGAAAGCCAGCCGCCTGCCTGAGACACCCAACCTGAACGATTAGCCTTGTTCTCCGGAAGCCGAACCCCCCTGCCCTTCCTGACTGCCTCTCGCCCTGTCATTCCCTCTGACTGGCTCATCTGCCTCTGCCAGGGAGCATTAGCCCTGCTGACTTCATCAGAGAGGTGAAGGGAGGTGTGAACACATGTCTGCAGAATCACAGGCATCCAGGCTTCCACGGACGCGGGGAAGAAAGGCGCTGGTGGCTGCGCCAGAGCTGTCTGAGCTATCAAGAGATTCTCTGGGAACTAGATCTCATTTGCATATCACTCCTTTAATAAATCCAAATGCACCTCATATTCTCATGTCTCTCCCCTCCTGCACTGGTTGGCTCCACTCACAGGCCAACCATTCCCACGATCTCCATGAAAAACAATTTCCTGCCCACCAAGGTCAATGCCCCGCCCCACCCAGAGCTCAGCTCTGCCCTGCACCCAGCCCTGCCCGAGCACCACGCGCTGAGTCTCTTGCTCAGTTTGGGGCTCAATCAGTCTTCTCCGCTCCATTACCCTCCCCCAAGGGCCTCTAGGGGCTGCGGAGGGGAGAGAGTTGGGGAGGGTCTGCTTAAGGGGTTTTTGGAATCTGCCTGCACGTCACCCGCTGCCGTGAGTTATTTCAGCGCCGATGTTTGTCTCGAGCTGATTATTCCAGCCTGAGAACAGGTGGAGCAGCCTGCGGTGGCTTATTCGTCAGCCAAGGCCATCTGTTCCCAACAAGCTGAGATTTGTAGCTGATTTCTACTGGGGAGCAAGGGGTGGGGGTGGGGAGACAGAGATCACACTCCTACCCCAGGACATTTCCCCTTCCAGACCTCCTCTGGTGCCGGTGCCGGGTGTCGGGAGCCTAGGCGGCCCCTTCTACGGGAAACTTCATTTTCTCCCAGGATTCCCCGGTCACTGGACTCCTCAGGAGTATTTCTTCCTTAAAGGGCTAAACTTTCTCAGCTGGAACCAGGTCTTAGAAGCCCAACTGTATCAGCCAGGTGTAAAGTCTGGCCAGTGAGCCACCCCCACCCTTAGAGATTATAACAAACCAAAAAAAGGCTATAACCACTTTACAGATATCCTAAACGACCTTCTAAATTCTATCACCAGTCCCTTCTGGAACATGAGTGTCCTCACCCATGCTCCTCACCTGCAGGAGGCCAGGCCACAGGGAAGAGCTAGGTCTAGACACACTTGTCTTGCTCTTCCTGTTCCTGCCCTTAAATACCTGGTTCGAGTTCTACCTTCCAATCCATCGCACTCTCAGCCTTGCCAGGAGATGCCTGCTGCTTTAAGAATGGCTTTCCCTGAGCGAGGGATCAAGCCGTTTCTAAGCAGCTTTGCCACATAATTTATGCGCCCCCCCATTCCATACAGGAAAGGCAGAGGAAGAAGCTACTCTTACAACCACCCTTATATGACAATTTGAGGGACCCGCTTTGGTGCTGGTACACACATTGGTACTGACTTTTTTTTTTTTTTAAGGTTTTTTTTTTTTTTGAGACAGGGTCTTGCCTTGTAGTTCAGGCTGGCGCTGAGCTCAGCCTCAAACTCACATCATAGCAATCCCCGTGCCTCTGCCTCCCAAGTGCTGGGATTACAGGCGAGAGCCACCGCGCCCGGCACTGTGGTTTGTGGTACTGGTTGCTGCTGGGGTGAGTCTCCACACCCAGTATTGTTATGTGGTGACCAGGGATTGAACCCAGATCCTTGTGCTTGCAAGACAGGCACCGGAACCACTGAGCTAACTCCCCGGCCCATGTGTGCAAGAAACTTTTAAGACCCCATTAGAAAGCTATGAGATTGCCTCCCTTTCTAGTTGGTTCTCTAGCCGTTATATCACCAGTTCTGGGAATGAATAGGCCTCCCATTAAATCCTGCCTGGTGCTTGTGTGTGATTCACCTGGAAGAACAACCCCCACAGAGGAACAACAGGCCCCCATACGCAGCCTGTGAGACTTGGGCTTCTAGGGCAGAACATTCCAGGGAGTGTCCCTCTCTCTAGCTCCCTACAGGACAGAAGTCTCGGGGGTACAGAAAGGGCCCTCCAGCAAGACTGTCAAACTGCAGTTGATGCCAGGCCCCAGGGTTAAGATGAGCCAGGAGACCTATTCTATCACATCCCTCTGGACTTTATACTTGTCTGGAGGTTAGTCATTAACCTTTCCAAGCCTTGAAGCTATTGGCTGCCTCTTCCTCATAGCAAGATTTTAAAATAAATAAATAAATAAAAGTCTTGAAATAAAATTCTCCACTTTCAAATTCTCTAGTGTCCTTTCTTCTCCAAATCCATTTGCTTCTTTTCCTAATCTAGTCAGATCATAAATGTGGCACAAAACATATAAAAATTTATTAAAATGTGGAAACTCTTTGACTCCTAAGCCACCTCAAATATAATTTGTCTGAATGGTGTCAAAACTTAATATCCTTTAAAAAATTTTTTGATAAAACTGTCATAGCTGACTTTC
Source organism: Petromus typicus (assembly GCA_004026965.1). Taxonomy (NCBI): domain Eukaryota; kingdom Metazoa; phylum Chordata; class Mammalia; order Rodentia; family Petromuridae; genus Petromus; species Petromus typicus. The sequence continues at coordinate 19,818 of PVIR01012908.1, read as the reverse complement.
GATATTGACAGTAAATTCTTTCTGCACATATAGGTATTCCACTGGGAGATTTATGTCACCGACTTCAATCACAGAGCACACAGCCTCTTTAGAATCTCCCTTATTTATACGACCCATCACAGGGACTGCAGAAAACTCAATTTCTCTGTAAAATTCCTTCTAAACAATTCTAGCATCCTTGTAACTCCAAAATGGCTATTGCTCAGAATCTCTCTCCTCCCAGATCAAATCGCATAGAAAGGGGTGGACTGTTCCGTGGTACTGTAGTGAAATTAGACTGAAGTGAAGATAGCTTAAAATATGCGTTCTGGGCCATGTGGGAACTGTTATTCACGTTGTTGGCACAGTGGGCGGGAAGTGCAAATGTGATCATGTATACGGGGGATGCTCTGAAAATTGTAAAGAGCACACAAATGTAAGGTAGGTATTTTCTTCCCCCAATTGCCAAGAAGTGTTTCCCTCCAATGGCTAGGGCGTGGTGAATTACCAAGCTCACAGCGATTTGAGCTGAGGACCAGGACGGTGACTTTTTGCTTTTCAGCTTCTTCATTCTCTGAGAAGGTCAGAATAGCTTGCAATGCCTGGCCAGCCTCTGGAACCAAGCTAAGGACCTTACTGAGAAGAATAACATTACCTCTCTGAGCCTCAGTTTTCTAATAAGGACAACACTTCACACATTTGTGACTAATGTTAAATGAGATTTATAGGCCAAGTGCTGAGGACGTAGCAAGTGCTCAACAAGCAGGAATTGCAATAACCTTCTCATCAATGCATAGGTCACCACCGACAGGCTGCGACTCCTCCTGACCCAGCTCCTTCTCAGTTCAGGGTAAGAACAGCCAGGACCCCTTAAAAGGGCGGGGAAATAATATTTCTACGTTGCTAAATATAGATCGTACCTCACACTGCTGTATTAAAGGACAGTGCTGTGGGTTCGGCCTTGTCACCAGTTTAAGACAAAACTAACACTGCAGGGCTGGGGAATGTGGCTTAGTGGTAGACTCTTGCCTCATATGCACAAGTCCCTCGATTCCCAACACTACTAACAAGAAACCACCTCCCCCAACACTACCATTGCCCTTTTAAGGGGCGTGGTTTCCGGGAATAGTGGGAAGAACTTGCAGGCGGGGGCGGAGCCAGAAGCAGCTGTGGCTGGAGGCTAGAGAGGTCTGTTTATACTAATAGCTCCCTGGTTTCCCAGAGAACGGCGGGATGGGGGCACTTTCCTAGGCAAACCCCGAGGCTGCGAGGAAAGGACAGGAAATGAAAAGGGTCGCTAAGTGCAGAGGGGCGACTGCACCGAAACCAACTCCACACCGATCGCGCCCCGGGAGATGTTCCTCCCGGCCCCTCTGGCGTCCTCCGACTACTTGTCCCGGACGACAGAGGGGCAGGGAAGGCGATGCTATTGGTTACAGTCAAGGAGCCCAGAACTTGGCAGACAAAGCTTCTTGTTGCCAAGAATACTATCTTATTTTACGGCTGGGGAAACTGAGGCCAGTTTTCTAAGATCTAGTGGCAAAAGACTTTATCTGAGGAGGTTTTGTCCGCTTGAGCTTTGTTTTTACTGCTGCACGTGGACACCACGCAAGAAGGGAAAGGCTGCAGCACCCAACCCCGCAGAACTCAGTACATTACCACACATGTCCGGCGCTGCCTACAGGCCGAGGGTTTTCGCCAAGACTGTGACCTAGGAGAAGATGAAAGGAGTGAGGGTGGCCAACAGAAGCAAGCAAGGGCAGGTAATCATAGGCCGGTCAGGAATGTTGCTATATAAGAGGTGATGAAACGTCCTAGCTTCCCTGAGAACCAGTTTAGAGAAAATGAAAAGGGAACAGGAAGGATTAAGGTTAGATTTAAGGCAGCATTTTCTCACAGGGATGATAATGGGGCCTTTATTCAGTGACCAAGGAAGGCTGGGGACTTATCTTGCCCCTTTCCACTGGGAGGCCTTTGGGAATGCATCTTCCAGGCCCTCGCAGCTTGCCTGTAGGACCCGAGTAGCGAGTAGGTAGCGAGTAGCGAGAGCACTTTAGAAGTCCTCACCACTCAGGTGGGAGCTCCTTCCCCGAGGGCCTCCTGGGCTCTGCTGAGGGTGAGGGTGAGGACCACAGTTGCTCGGGCTCAGGGGCCCTCGGGGGAGAAACAGCAGTCGTGGCATCTCTTGTAACACGCTCCCTGCCAAATTGATTCAAATTGGCTTGGATATGAACATATGATTAAAGGAGCAGTGCGATTCATTTATCAGGAGAGATTAAAGAGCGCATCTGCGCAGCCTAGCTGGGGGACAATTAAGGAGCAAATCGCTAAGTGTCTGTGCCACCAGGCATGGGGCGGGGGATGGGGGAGGACAACTGGGATATCTACCAAAGGGACACAAGGACAAAAGGAGGTAGTTCAGGGGCACTGTGTGCTGCTGTTGTCTCTGGGTACTATGGAGAGTCCCGCAGGGCTTTGGTTTCTGCCCTTGTGTCTTCCTTAGCAGTCAGAGCCGTCCTCAGGGAAGCGGGAGGAAGATCTAGCAGGGAGCCTTCGAGGTTAGCACCAGAGCAGACTGGCTTTGTTTCACAGGAGTCATATTCATCTCAGAGGCCAGAGAAGGGCAGGACCTGACAGAGCTCTTCAGGTGAACCCAAAATGAAGAGGGCTTTCGTGGCCCTCTGCCTGCAGGGCTCCTCTGGGAGTTGGTGCTGAGGGAACTGCCTCTCTCTCAGGCTAGAGTCCGGCACTGGCCAAGGAGCTTTGCTGGAGCTTGGAAAAGCCCCGGCCATTTGCCCTCTAGCTTCCCCAGGCTGCCTGTGGCACGCTCTTCCAACCACCTCTTTTCTTACCCAGGACCTTTGCTTAAGCTTTTTTTCCAACACACCTGTCCCAGCAAGATCCACTTGTGGAAATACTACCTTTTCTTCAAGTCCCAGCACAAAATTCCAGCTCCTTTTGGAACCCTTCCTAGGTCCCCACTCTCCCTGAGAATGTTTCCCTCCATAACAGGGCTGCTATGCTTCATTCTGCCCAGGGCTGCTCTAGCCCCCATCCACAGTCCCCTGGAGGACAAGCTCTAGAATTTATTCCTCTCTACTCATCCTAAGCTTGCACATACTAGCAGGTATGGCAGATAGTTTGTGTGCTGAACTTCTCCACTAGAATTTACCCACTTGGGGAAGGAAGGGACTTCATCTAGGCCCGACTAGGTTAGTGCCTGGAGCACAGCAGGCAGTCATGAAATATTTCTCAGCTGTTGAGCAAATGAATATATGAATGATATAAGTCTTCCAAGTTGAGCCAACACCTTTTACTGTCGGCCAGGCTACAGGAATCTGATAGTGGGCTCTCCAGTGAACCGGAGGTTGGATTTGGTTTGGGCAAACAGAGTTGGGAACTTGTCAGCAGGTGGCAGAGAGTTTGTCACACTAGCTCCTGGGAGAAAGAGAAAATAAAAACAGGAGTAAAAGATGTGAATGGCAGAACTGAACATTGGTCAATGGTTTTTTTAAAATTTTCCTTTTCTTCATCTATTTTGTGGCAACAGAGGGGGTAGTGTCCTTTGTTAAGTTGGATCCACTTCACACTTCCACTTTTGGGGGGAGTTTCTCCTTTCTTCCCTGGCTCTTTCTGGGTGGCTGATATCATTGTGACATGAGGGCTGCTGGTGCCCAGGCCCAAACCACTTGAATAAGGTAGGGGTGGTGACTCACAGTGCGAGAGAAGGCACAGGAGATGGTGAGTCGTCTGGTTTTTGGCTTTTTACATGAGTTGCCTCTTAGCTGTCAGGGCAGGTACAAAGCACAGACTGGCACGTGCAGACAAAGACTCAGCCGGGCACTCACAGCTGAGTCAAATTGCCCTTTGGTCAAGGCTGAATTGGAGGCCAGAGAGTCCTGCCAAGTTTTGATTGAAAAAAAAAAGGTGGGGCCGGGGATATCGCTCAGTGGTTCCGGCGCCTATCTTGCAAGCGCTAGGACCTAGGTTCCATCTCCCGTAACCACATAACAATACTGGGTATGGAGACTCACACCCAGCAGCAACCAGTACCACATACCACAGTGTGGGGTGTGGTGGCTCACGCCCTAATCCCAGCACTCGGGAGGCAGAGGCAGGGGGATTGCTGTGATGTGAGTTTGAGGCTGAGCTCAGGGCCAGCCTGAACTACAAAGTGAGACCCTGTCTCAAAAAATAAATAAATAAATAAATAAAATAAAAAAGGCCGACTTTGGAATGACTGAATTAAGCAGAGAATAGATTCTGTAAGTGGTGAGATTGTATAACCACAGCCACGTTCCCTCCTGAGGTTAGAGGCTCGGCTCGGATTCTGATCCACAGGTGGGAGTCATGTCTTGGTCAGTCCCCTTGTTCCATGATCTCTGCTTGCCATAAAGGACATGCCAAGACTCTGTGGCACTGGTCAGACACAGGAACAGGCCAGACACCTGGGTGACTTCCCACTGTCCCCATCAGAATCCTGCCTCTGTCCCCAGCACGAGGACCATGCTAGCCTTTCCCTGGGCCTGAGGGAAGAGCCGGGAAACTTGGTGAAGCCAGGAGGAAAAGGGCCTTTATTTCCATATATCAGGTAAACAGGTAGAGCACAGCCCGAAGAGTACAAACCAATTGCAGGAGAGAAGGGGGACAGCAGACTAGAGCAGCAGCAGGCACTGCCTGTGGGCCCTCGAGTCTGACAGAGGTGACAGGGTAACCTTTGGGAGCTGGGACCTCCAGACAGATCACTGCCATCTCTGGGGGAAGTGTGTGGGGCAGGGAAGTGGGATAAGGAAGATGACCTAGGCTCAGGACAAGGTGAGGATTCGTGTGTGACACACACCAGCATCAGGCAAAATTCCCATCAGTTGTCCCCACCACAAAGCCCTACACCCAAGGCCTTTCCTTTCAGGTGGACCTCAGAGTGGGCAACACGGGGCGGAGGGGAGGACGCAGTGCTTGGTGAGCCCGCTGCGGAGTGGGTTTACTCTTAAATAGGTCATTGCACTTAATGCGGTTGAGACAAAGAGGGCGGGTGGGGCTACAAGTGCCCTGGGCACCTGTGCCCTACAGCTTGCTTAGCCCAACCCAGAAGCACCTGACGGCTCTCCCCACCAGTCTCCCTGGTTGCAGGGAAAGGATCGTGGCTGGAGAAGTGAAGATGGAGAGGAGACTCCCCGGTTCTGGTTCTGGTTCCGGGGCCCAGCTGCCATCACAGCCCCTCCCACTCCCAGGGATGCAGCTGCAATGATGGAGAGGTTGGGTATTTAAATTAAAAAGTAAATAGACAGCAGGCACTAAGAAGAGGAATCCCTCACTCCCATCCAGAGTGGATGCGCGGCTGTTCCCTCCCCCCGACTCCTCCCCGTGGACCCAGCAACCGTGAGTGGCCCAGTTGGCAAACTGTCCACTGTCCCTGAGCAGGGGGCTGAGATGGAGGTTAACTTGCTGGCTCCATGCAGTGCCAGGCCACCCACCCCTGCCCAAGTGGCCCAGGGTAGAAGCTACAAGTGGCATTCTTGAGGCAGGGAGGAGCAAAAAGTTCTCTTTTCAGAAACTCCTCTTCCCCCACCTCTTCCCTGTGGAGAAATCAGACACCCCCAGCCTGGAAAGTTCCTCTGACAGCAGAGGGTTGGGGTGTTTCCCTCGAGGACCACAGTCAGGTAGGGGGCTGGTCCCTGCGATTTCCTGGGAAAGGCAGCCAGGGTGGGAGTGCTGGGAGCCACTCCCCTGGGCTATGCATCAGTCTCCATCAGCTTGGCGTCTGTGTCGCTGTCACTCAGATAGTTGTGGGAGTATCGGGGTCTGGAGGTGCTGTCCAGAGGGTCACGCTCATCATCTGACTGGCCAGGGGGAGGGGACTTCCAGTGGCTCGTGGGGCTGCAGGGAGAAAGGAGCAAGGTCAAGGACAGATGACACTCGTCTACTGTGGCACCAAAGCCTTTGGTTCTTGAGGGTCCACAAAGCCCGGCCAGAGTACTTTAAGAAACTTGATGTTACTAAGTGAAGACTTGCCTTGGCTTACCTAGCAGTAGTCAGAGAAAAGCCACTTTGACCCTGAAAGTTTAAAAAAATTCTACAAGAGGGAAAAAAAAAAAATCTACAAGAGGGACTCTAGAGAGTGGTGGGTTGAGCATCATAATGATCAGCAGCGGACTCCTGGGTCCTTCCCCTCAGAAAGTCAGACTCACTAGCTCTTTGGTGGGACCCAGAGAGTCTGTATTTTCAGTCCCTTTCCCAGAAGATGTGGGTGCAAGCTTATCCATGAACTGCACTGATGGAGACTGGTGGTCTGGCGATGACAAGATCGTAACATGTAGGGAGGACATCTCCTAGGTAAGCTACTTCTAAAATGATTCCTTCTGAGAGAATTTCTACCCTTGACCATGGCAACCTCTGCTTACTCCAAAGAATGGGAACTCAGGAAGATCTATCTTTAAAGGGGCCCAATGGGAAAAATAAAAACCCGACATAGTCTTTGTCAGGCTCTTGGCTCTGGGAGCCGCCACCTGTTCCTCTAAAAATAAAAGCCCTGGACCGGGGATTTAGCTCAGTGATTCCAGTGTCTGTCTTGCAAGCGCAAGGGCCCAGGTTTGATCCCTGGTAACCATATACAATACTGGGCATGGACTCACACCCACCAGCAATCAGAACCACATACGACAGTGCTGGTCGTGGTGGCTCACGCCTGTAATCCCAGCACTTGGGAGGCAGAGGCAGGAGGATTGCTGTGATGTGAGTTGGAGGCTGAGCTCAGGGCCAGCCTGAGCTACAAAGCGAGACCCTGTCTGGAAAAAAAAAAAAAAAAAAAAAAAAAGAAGCAGCCCTTAGGCTAGAGATTTAGCTCAGTGGTTCCAGTGCCTGCCTTGCAAGTGCAAGGGCCTGGGTTTGATCCCTGGTAACCACATACAACAATGCCAAGCATGTGGAGACTCACGCCCACCAGCAATCGGTACCACATACCACAGTGATAGGCGTGGTGGCTCATGCCTATAACCCCAGCAATGGGGAGGCAGAGACAGGAGGATTGCTGTGAGTTGGAGGCTGAGCTCAGGGCCAGCCTGAACTATAAAGTAAGACCCTGTCTCAAAAAAAAAAGAAGAAAAAAGCTAAGCCTTGTCCTTGGATGGAGGAGGAGAGCCACTTCTCACAAGGGAAGGTGGGACCTCACTCCCAGCTCCACTCACCTTTCTTTCCCATAGCCTTGGAGCCGCGTCCCATACCCCTCCTGCCTTCACTGCTCTGCCAGCTCAGGTACACTATAATTCAACACCCCTGGAGAAAATACAGCCTCCACCCCTAAAAGTACCCTGGACTTGGGTGCCTGAAGCTAAGGACACAGATCAGCCTCCAGATCCTAGAGAGATTCTACTTGGGCAGAAAAGATATCCCACAATCCCATGGCCTACTTCTGAGTTAAGAATTGGAGAAGGGGCCTTTATTTTAAAAAGGAAACAGGATTCTGGAAGAAAAACTACATTCTTAGCTCTTTCCAAGGTGTAGGTGAGGGGCCCAGGAGAAAGTATGTGCTCTCTGGATCCTTCTGTGTGTGAGACGTGGGCTGAGGGTTTCTAGAAATGGTGTCGTACTCTTGCAAGCAACCCTATGGATAGACTATGACACGGAAGCTGGTTCCGAGATGAAACATCTTGCCCAAGGTCCCGTATCCAGGACAAAGCCGGACCCAAACCTCACAGCCCTGTGAGGACTTCACTCCGCCACCGGATTAGACAGCTGAGAAAACAAGACCAAGCCTGAGGTTTCCTGGTGGCCTGGGTGAGGGCCAAGAAGGGTGTGAAGACAGATCTCTCAAGGTCTGTGTCTGTCCCCCTCTTCTCTCTTCCTCTCCCATCTCTCCCCAGGGGCAGACGGAGAACAGGCTGAGAGAATACATGTTCAATTTTGCAAAATGGCTCAGGACTGGAACCAGGATAGCATAAAACAATTTAAGACAAACTAGACTGAACATAAATGGGTCTTACTTTGATGGGCCCAAGGCACATAAGGACTCTGAGGTGTCCCAGGGACAAAAAATAAAGCTCAGTGATAACTGTGTAACACAGAAAAAAATGGGGGTGATTTTAGCTATGAGGTTATCTGAATTCTATATAGTGGGAGCTTGACTCTGTTTTCCTTTTCTATGCAGATTTTCTGGGAATCCAGCACTCAAGTCCTGCTGTTAGCAAAGGAACGGCTGGCTCTGAGGGAAGACAGTGGGATTGTTTGGTGGATGGAGGGTGGTGAGGCAGCAGCAGGGCTCCAGGGGCAAGTAAGGTATGGCAGGAGCGATGGCCTGTGGGAGCTGCTCAGTCACGGACCCGAGCTCTGTCCCGGCTCCTACATTTCTGTGCCCACATCTGGACACGTGGGGAAATAAAAGCCAGGTTCATTACAGTTCACCCTGGTGACAGGCAGAGGTGGAGGCAGCCAGAGGACGCAGTAAACTCTGTGTTTTGCTTGTCCCTGAGCTGCTGATGCACATGGTACCCTGGCTTCTGCCCGGGTTCTCTTTAGCCAGTTTCCATAGTGGCTCCTACCACAGCCATCAGGGGGCAGCAGCAGGCAGGGGTCAAGAGTCAAGCTGGCACTTGGAGCCTTTTAACCAACTTGTTTTAAAAAGTCTTCCTCTCCACAAGCCAGTGTCTCCTGCTCAGCGCTGCCACAAACAATTCAGAATTCGGTACCTAAGCTAATTCCTTCTGGGAGAGAGCCCAGGCTAACAGCTCCCCTCCCCGGACTTTGCTGGAGTGCTTCACCGGGGTTCCAAATTCTTGAATTCTCCCGATTCTCATCACCAGATCGGAAGCTAAACGTCAGCTCTGTCCCCACCTGGCCCCAATCCTGGCAGCGTACCCACCCCAAGGTCGGTTAGTGCTGAATGCCAGCCAGGTCCTGCCTCCCCTGCCTTTTGATCCAGCTTGGTGCTAGTTGGCGAAGCTCTACTTAGAAGCCACTCTGCCCGTGGTAAATCCAGTCCTTGGAGGGAGGGAGTAGTGGGGACGCAGGATACTCCTGCTCTCCTGGCGGACAAGGGAGCTGAGCTCATGTGTGGCAGAAGAATTTAGTTTTCTGCTTTTCCGTACTTGCTGGTTGTCAGAGCAGGGTGACAGTGGGCTGAGGGCACTGGGTTCTGAAATCTGCTGGTCGCCAGTCAGCATGGGACGGCCCAGTGAAGCCAGTGTTTCCTTATGCAAGGTGCGGAAAGGCCTAGTCTTTTTTTCTTAATGCTTTCTTATTTTTGCTTCCATCCATCCACTGACTTCCTGCCCTGGGGGTGCAGAGCACTTAGCAAGGCTGCTCAGGGGAGGCTGAAATGGCAGACCAAATATTTTAACTCTTGTCTTTTTTTTAGACAGGGTCTCACTTTGTAGTTCAGGCTGGTCCTGGGCTCACTATATATCCAGGTGAGCCTGGAACTCATGGCAATCCTCCTGCCTCTGCCTCCCGAGTGCTGGGATTACAGACCTTAGCCATCACACCTGGCACTGTGGTATATGGTAATGATTGCTGGTGGGTGTGAGTCTCCACACTTGGCATTATTGTATGTGGTTACCAGGGATCGAACCCGGGCCCTTGTGCTTGTAAGACAGGAGCCAGAACCACTGAGCTAAATCCCCAGCCCTGACTCTTGTCTTTTCTTACATGGAGCAGACAACTACTCTCTAATGCAGGGGAAATGCCTCCTGCTTCCTCTGGAACCTCTGCAACCATCTGCCACATGGGTTAAGCAACAGAGCTGTTCGTAAACCAAGGGCTTAGTTTTGGAACAGCTTGGACCTCAGGAATGAGCTGCCCATTTGCCTGGTCTGGGTTCAAGTGCTATCTCTCTGATCCCACTTTCCCAACCCCATTCCATCTCCAAACAACTGCAGAAAACATTCACTTCTACTTGCTCCATTCCTTAAAGGGAGCTTCAATTCATTGCTTTTGTTACAACCCATCCAAAGTCAGTAGATCTGTCCAGCTGTTCCATGGCACAACGTGCAACAGGTGTGTGTTAGTTCATGCAGTTGGGAAACAATTGGCCGTGCCCAGGGGGCCACACGCTGGGCTTGTACCTCCTGGGAAGTGGCATGCTTGGTCTGAAGGGTACCATGCCAACACACTACAAATAGCTGGGGTGATCTGAAATGTCACGCCCACCGGGAAACCGGCAACAATAGGATTCCAGTGAGTCAGGCTCTGCCTCTCCTCCACAGGAGGGGTGTGGGCATAAAGGGCCTCACTTTCCACAGGGAGAAGAGCTGGGGGAGGCAGGAGCGCCTGGAGGGGGCTGTCATTTGGCAGCTGCTAATTTCTATTCATCAGAACTTCACAAGATGAGCAGAACCGAAGTGACGCCCAGGTTTGGGCTGTGGGCTGTGTGCGGGTGGGAGGCTGGGAGAGCGTCAGGCACCTCCTGGGTCTGCTGTTGGGTGTGATGCCTGCTGTGTGGGCTGCAGCCTTGTCCTCGCAGGCTTGAGCTCTACACCAGGGAGAAAGGTGGCTTTGGGAGTTGGAGAGCGCACAGCAAAAGGCCTCCTAATAGACTGAGGCCACTTATGCACCAACCCACAGTGTAGGGATCAGCTAGGGCCCTTTCAGGACCTGGCTTGGTAAGGTCGGGCACAGATGGCAGTTCTCAGCTGGGTGCTGCATGGGACCCACATTTCACCTGTGTGCTCTGCATGAACCAGGGAAGCAGTTAAGGGCAAGAATGCTGAAGTTGGGCTGGGGATTTAACTCAGTGGTTCTGGCGCCTGTCTTGCAAGCTCAAGGGCCCAGGCTCGATTCCCCAGTAACCACATACAACACTGGGTGTGGAGACGCATGCCCAGCAGCAATCAGTACCACATGCCACAGTGGCCACATGGTGGCTCACGTCTATAATCTCAGCAATGGGGAGGCAGAGGCAGGAGGATTGCTGTGATGTGAGTTTGAGGCTGAGCTCAGGGCCAGTCTGAACTACAAAGTGAGACCCTGTTTCAAAAAAACCACAAAAAAAACAAACAAAAGCATGCTGAAGTTAAACGGATCCCATCAGCTACTGGCAACATTGCTTCCCAGGCCTGTGACTTTGGCAAGTGACTTAACCACTCTGAGTCATGGCTCTTTCTTCTCTCAAATGGGACTCATCAGACATGATGAGGTGATTGTGAGAATTACACGTACCAAGTGTGGCCAGTGGGGTAGGACCTGGCTGAAGGTAAGGACAGGTAAGTCAGAGTCCTAATCAATATTTCCAGAGAGTTCAACTGACTGGGCTCAGGACCCAGGAACTAACAGCTTAGCTGGTCCTTGTCCTGTGAGGGAGCCAGGCTGCCCAAAGCAGGGCCTGAGGTGGTGGCGAGGGTGGGGGTGGGGCATGTTAGTTCACACTGGGTAGGACACACCATGCCGCACTCCATGCCAGACGTCACCTACTGAGCTAGTCGCTCTCAGGCCGGTACAGGTACCGCATCATCAGGCTGTCCACCTCTTTCTTGCGCTTCTTCTCCTCCTTCTTGGACCGCCGCTCCGCCTCCTCACTTTCCACGGCCGGCCCCTTCTTTACACTTGAGCGACTGTGGCCTGAGACAGTTGAGCCACTGGATGAGGATGAAGAGGATTCGGACTCTGTCCTAGTTCTCCTTCTTCTTGATTTGGACTTCTTGCTCTTCCGAGAGCGCCCCTTCTTCCGCCGCTTGTGCTCTGAGGAACCTTCGGAGCTGGAGCTGGAGCTGGAGCTGGAGCTGCTCCTGCTCCTTCTGCTCCTGTGCTTGCTGCGACTCTTGTGGCCACCACGGGAGCCAGAGACATCAGCAGCAGAGGCAGAGCGGCGGATGCTGGTGCCTCGCTCTGGGAGGTCCAGCTGGGCGCTCCGGGTACTGCGGACGCTCTTCCGGTCATCCTCCTCGGAGTCAGGCTCCAGGCTGCTCCGCTGGAACGGGACAGGTTTGTAGCTCAAGACCTCACTGATGGCAGCCTCCAGCTCCGGGTCCAGGTAGGAGTGACGGCTGGGGGTGCGGACGCTGGGGCTGAGAGCCTCGTCTGTGGCCGAGGCTGGGCCACGTGGCTGGGGTGGCACAGACAGGCTGCGGGCCAGTGATGGGTGGCTGAGCTGTGAGTGCGCCTCACTCAAGGCCACACTGGCTCCATCATCCCACTCATCCAGGCAGCTTCGGCCCAGGGACAAGTGAGAGTTAGGGCTGTCCCGGCCCAGGCCTGAGGTCCGGCTCCAGGAAGGGCTGAAGGTCCTCGACAGGCTGTCTAGCCGGGAGGTGCTGCGGCGGGAGCTGGGTGAGCCTGACAGCGAGCAGCTGAGGGAGGAGCGGGCTCCCTCCTCGCCTGAGCCACGGCGCGTGGCTGAGGAAGCCCGGCTGACCGGCGCAGAAACAGTGGAGGCTCGGTCAAAGTCTGAGCCCCAGCGTTTCTCCAGCCCCCTGCTGGCCCGGCTCCCGGCCTCGGAGAAGACGGATCCACAGTCCTCTGGCTCCTTGGACCGCTTGTCCTGTCCTGGCTCTTCCCCGGGACCTGTGCGGGCCTTCCTGGGAGGCCGCTCAGGGGAGGCAGCGCGCTCGCTCAGGGTGGTGAAGAGCGAGCCCTCGTCCCCCGTGCCCCCGATGGAGTCCTTCAGCGTGAGCCGCTTGCGGTAGCTGAGCGAGCTGAGGGCAGAGGCTGGCCTCTCCTCCGTGCCCTTGGCCTCCTTTGGGAGGCTGTGTAGGACCGCTCTAAGGGGGATGTGGGCCCCGGAGGGGAGGACCCCCGAGCCCAAGTGGATGAAGCGCAGGGGAGGGAGAGAGAAAGGGAAGAGAAATATATATTAAACCTCGAGAATAAAGACACGGGAAGGGAGGTGAGAGGAGGAGAGAACAGCAAGCAGCCCTGGCAAAGTGGTGGCGAGAGCTTCGGAGGAAATGAAGCAAAATAATTTGCGTCAGTGAAAATAGCTTCATGGAGAATGTCATGTAAATTAGACTATTGTTCTATTTCATCACTTTTCCCCCTCTAAAACGTTTAGTTCAATTTATTTCATTGTCAACTACCTGGAGCCTCGTGCCACGCAGTGGTGAACAGCGATAGGGTGGGGAAGGTGCCTTTATCTACAATAACAAAATGTTGTTTGGCCGAATAAATTAAGCCAATTAGAGGGGGCTGCTGGATGGCGGTTGTGAGGGCTGGACCTGGAGAAGGGGCTTTGGGGGAGCTGCAGGAGGGAGAGATATTCCTCTTTCTACTCAGTCCACTTACACTCTTTGGGAGAGCCTGGGGGCGAGCAGCAGGGATGTGGCCCCAGGAGGAAAGGGAGCTGAGGCCAGACCTTCCTCCCTGCTGCTGCGTTAGCCTGTGGAGTAGGCGAAGGGGGAGCCTGGGCTTCCAGAGGTAACTGTCTATATGATCACAAGACTGTGACAGGCTGGAAATAGGGGAGTAAGTTCTGCCAGTGGGTGGTTATATCAGGAAGGCTCTGGGCAGGCAGTGAAAGATTAGAGAAAGGAGAGACTGGGCAAAGAGAGAGAGAAATGTGGGCGTGCCTATGGCAAGACTCAGGAACAGTGGCTTTCCTGTAAGGATAGCAGAGACCCAGAGCTGGACCCTTCTCAGTCTTTTTTTTTGTTTGTTTGTTTTTTTGAGACAGGGTCTCGCTTTGTGGTTCAGGCTGGCCCTGAGCTCAGCCTCAAACTCACATCACAATCCTCCTGCCTCTGCCTCCCGAGTGCTGGGATTACAGGCGTGAGCCACCACGCCCGGCACTGTGGTAAGTGGTACTGGTTGCTGCTGGGTGTGAGTCTCCACACCCAGTATTGTTATGTGGTTACCGAGGAATCGAACCCGGGGTCCTTGCGCTTGCAAGACAGGCGCCAGAACCACTGAGCTAACTCCCCAGCCCCCCTTCTCAGTCTTGATTCCAAGGGCTTCATTGACAAATGTTGAAGGAAGAACTGGGGATGAAGTTATACCTACACTGAAGCCCTGAGCCTCCCAGGAAAACATTACCTGGGAAAAATAAGAGAATGAGACTGGCTAAAAAGAAGCTATCCTCTTCCTGGGGACCTTGTGCCAGGAGGGTGACAGATGGTGTGCGGTCTGTCTTCCCGGCTTCGAGGCACCGCTTATCCACTCCTCGTGGCCCATGATGGCGTCTCCTCCCAGCCCAAGGCCAGACACTTACCTGGAACTCTTCAAGCTGCCATCATCAGACGTGGCTTTAGAAGGTCCCTTGTTTTTTGATAACCAGGACTTGACCCCGTCGACCCGGTCCTCCAGCTCTGAGTCCACATCTGAGTCGCCCTCACTGTAGGGGTGAGAGGCAGGTAGGTAGGCAAAGCTGGGCAGGTAGGAAGGGCTGAGGGGGAGTAGGGTGTGTCTTGGGCAGAGGTGGGAAGTGGCAGCATGCACCCTGGTGAGTCAGGGAAACAGAGAGGTTAGACAGAGTTCACCACGTACAAGAAAACCGCCCCTACTTGGTAAGTCATACTGTGTGATGCCACCAAGAAGACCCCAAATATTGGGGAGTACCGGTGATGGGCAACTGTCCAGGTGGTCACCCCAAAAAGGGCGACTGGAAGTCCAACCATTCAGGAATTACAACCACATGGCTATTGGTTCAAAAGAAGAATCGGGAGCCATTCAGCTACCGCTGAAGTCTACACTGCTGGGTTTTGCCCGCCCTTCACCCCCCATGTAGCCATTCTGCATGTCTTTATTATAAGAATGGGGCTGCTAGCCAGGAGCAAGAAGAGAAGGTTGTTGCATGAATTCAAGTGAGTTTGAATTCGGAGGTCTCCTTAGTTGGTGGCCAGACATCTTAGGCAATGGGTTAAGGAGGCATTAAGCATATCCTGGACCACTCTGTGGCTTCCATGGACCTTAAGAACCAGAAAAAGGAAAAGGAGAAGGGCGGGCATCTGCATTACCCTGGGACTGTCCCAGCTTCAGGATCCAGATTGTCCCAAGAGGCCTAGCCGGGCAAAGAAAGTCTCAGAGAAGGCTCCAGCTCTGTCTTTCTTCCCTCCCCTCAGGCAGCCTCTGGCCCTTGCGCTACGCCATAGCATCTGACCAGCCTAAGTGCAGAACTTGCAGGAAAGCTCACAGGAGTCCAGTTCTGAGGCTAGACCTCGCCCACAAGGTAGGTAGCTAGGCCTTGGAGACGGCTTCTGAGTGAGAATGAGTTTCAAATTTGGCAAAATGTCTGCTCACCATGTTCTTCTGCTATTGATAGACTGAGATTTCTCCTTGATATACATTCCCTTTCATTTGTGTCAAGAGGAGCAGCCCTGTTCCTGATTACGTTCTTGAATAGTCACACGGGCGCATGCACACATGTGCACAAGTACAGATACAGCCATAAGTTCACACACCAGAAGAAACCATCAGATTCAGCTCTGAGGACTGAGAGAGCCTGACTCTCGGGGAGGGAATAAAGAGGTATATTTTATGAGCTTCCGTCAAATATAGAATTATAACAAAGACAAGGCTGGCTGATGCCCCGGGTAAACAGGAGTTTAGCAGACAGCCCTGAAACTGCTAATGCAAGCCCTGTGCCCGTCCAAGCCTGGCAGATTTACTGTGGTGCACGGGCCCCACGGAACGCCAATACCACCTGATTTATACACCCTTGCAAAAAACCTCCCTCTGTAGCTTCCGAGCCTGTAATTTATCACAGCCGTTCATAACCATATTGATTGCCTTTAGAAAGGAGGTGCTGTATGCATCGCAAAATCTATGTCTACATGTTAAAAGCGTTTCTGTATAAATCTCCCTTAATACTGCACTGTTTACTGCTTTCATTAAGGTTATGGCAATAACAACTGTATCTCTAAGTAAATCGAAACATTATTTTTCTGCCCGCCTTAGCATGCTCATTCGGTAACTTGGAGCTGGAGCCCAGAGCAGCTGAGCAAAGAGCCACTCCACCTCTCTGCCGTCTGCGGGAACCCGTTAGAGCTGCATGCTCCCATGCGCCTGCGCTGAGTGCATGTGAGTGAGAGAGTGTGTGTGCACACGCGCATGTCTGTATGCTTGGCACTGGTTTGGAATATGATCTTAAATGTGTATTTTATCAGCCCTCGAAGCTCCTACTGCCCAAGGATGGCAGGGCCGGAACGCACAGGGGACGGACCAACATGGGCCCAGAATACAAATTTCCCTCCTTGCCTTCGGAGCGGTGGACGGCTTGAAAAGCTGCCTGCCCACCCTCACCTTCCCTTTTGTTGCAAGCATCCAGAGGATGTTCGGGTTCTTTTCCTTAAATAATCAGCCCCGTAAAGAAACTCCAGGGGCAGCCAGGCTCAGGGGGCAGTTGAAATTTTAAATGGTCGGAATTAAACCTCACGTCAAATACAATTTATGTCTGGGCTCATGTGCTATTAGTTAACTGGGAGCCGAATCACGGGGGAACAAACAAACGGAGACAGAACGGCGGGGGATATTAATTGTGTGTGACAACCCGGCTCCAGCGGCCCTCTATCACTGTTACACCCTGTTACATTTATCATTAGCTCTCACAGAGTCCTCTGCATGGCCACCAGCCCATCCTGACCAGGGCAGGCAGGAGAGGGGGCCTGCCAGGCAAGTGAGCAGGGGAGGAAATCTAGTGCCACACTAAAGGAAAGAAAGAAAAATCTTGTTGAACCTGACAGGGGATCAGCCGGATCATTCGGAAGGCCTATGCATCTGCACCTGCCATCCAGCTCCCCCAGAAAGAGGAGAAAGAGAGGGGTGGGTTTCCTGGATTCCCTGGCATCTGACAGACAGCACCAACATGGACACCCTTGTCCCCTGCCTAGGTGTCTGCAGGGAGAGAAGTACACATTGGCCCTGTTCTCATCCTCTGCCATGGCAGACTGGCCTGCGATGAGCTGCCTTAATGCTTTTTCCAAACAAGCAGCTGTGAGATGCCCCTCACCTTCCATCCTTACCTGCCAAAGGGAGGTGGCAGCCCTTAAATACAAAACAGACTGGCTCCTCTCAGGCAAAGGAGCCCAAGGATTGGACAAATCCAGTCTGAACAGATATCTTCCCTGAGACTAGGCCAGGGAGAGGAGCATGCTTGGTTTCTGTGGGCAAGTCAGCAGGAACTCAGGAAGACAGACCAGAAGTATGGCCCAGGGACCATGAGCATTCCTTACTGAGAGCCGCCATACTGCCCACCACAGGAGTGAGGGCTGGCCCAGCCTTCTGAGGAGCTGCCTGCCCACTGTTGCCCTCTGTCTCTGCCAGGGTCCAGCCCTCCTCTCTCCAAGAGGTCAATCAGCAGTTGTTAGCATTAGAGACCAGCTAGGGAGGAAATGTAGGGAAGCTATGTGTCCACATGCGGCATGCAGCAGGGGCCACGTGGGGAGCTCATGTTAGGGGTGGTTAGACACCCGCCAGGCGAGGCAGAGAGCGCATGTGCTCCAGTCCTCACAGTTTATTCTTTCTTTTCTGATACTTTGTCACCATGTCCTGCAAACTGGAAACAGAAAGAAAATGATGGGTAAGGGGCCAGAGGAAGCAGACAGAAAAATCAGTGGTGGAGCCATCAGCTGAAGTTCTCTCTTTCCTTAGCAAGGCTGGCCGAGACCAGGCTGGTGAGCTGGCTGACAGTGTTGTCCTTACAATCTGGCTGGGGATACCCCGGGCTCAAAGGAGCAGGAGGCTCCCTGGCTGCCCTGGACCTGCCTATAACATGGAGTCTGGCCCTGAATGGGGAAGGGGACGGGTCTGTGAGTCTGACCCAGCCTGGTCTTGAGTGCTTCGTCAGGGCCTGGCCCCACCAGGCTACAGCGGCAGCTCAGGGACACCAAGGAGGAGATGGGCGAGCTCGCCAGGAAGGAGGCGGAAGCGAGCCGCAAGAAGAATGAGCTGGTGAGGCCCTACTGGGCCCTACCAGACCGTGCTGCTGGTCTTCCTGCTCTGTGACTTTCTCCTTAGCCTAGGACTACAAATCTCTCTTTCTCTCCTAAACCATTCCCTGGGTAGGTTTTATGAGAGAAAATCTCTAGCACAGTAACAAGGCACCATAGCCTTTAAATCTCTGCTCTCCCCAGAGTGGGGCAGGCGCCATCGGAAATGCAGCTAAACGGGGCAATAACTCATGTAGAATAGGCAGAGCTGGAGAGCCAAGTCCTCAGGAGGCCTGGGGAGGGGAGCATAGGCTGAGGGGAGGGTGCCTCACCCTCAGTACCTGCCCCAGCCTCAGCTCCCCCAGGTCCAAACCCAGGATGAGATCTGCAGCGAGGGGAGGGTGTGGTGGGTGGTCCAGGGATGGGAGGCAGAGGTGGCAGCTGTGCGCAGCTGAACCTGTGGCCTGGCTCCAGAGGTGGCTGAGGCCTCCACGCAGGCTGCCACGCTGCAGCGGCTGCCTCACCTGTTGATGAGGTCCTCGTTCTCGTCACTCTCCATCTCGTCTTCGATGGCGGCCTGCAGGTCCCCAATACGCTTGAAGGCCAGCTTTAGGTCGGCCTGCAGGCTCTGGTTAGCAGCTTCCAGGCTCTCCAGGTCCATCTCCTGGGAGGAGGGGAGGGTGCAGGGTGTGGGAGACTGCCCTCTCCTCCAGTGCTCAGCAGGAGCTGAGGTAAGTCCCTGTCCACTGGACAGAAGCTACCTCGATGCTGCTATAAGGCTCGAGAGCCCTTCCTGCTCAGGGGTGATGGGTGGTGGTGCCTGGCCTTGCCCCAGGGAGACTGCCCGAGGGGCTGTCCAGGCCTCGGGGAGTGTGCCCAGGTTTCTGCTCAGGGGCTGGGGGAAGTAGGGCCTCACCAGCTCATGCTTCTTGCGGCTCGCTTCCGCCTCCTTCCTGGCGAGCTCGCCCATCTCCTCCTTGGTGTCCCTGAGCTGCCGCTGTAGCCTCTTATTCTGCTCCTTCTCTCGGTTTTCAGCTGCAGTGTGCTGATCCCGCTCCTCAGTCAGCTTTTCCATGTTTTCCTTGAGCCGGCTGGCCAGGCTCTGGGCAGGCAGGTGGGGAGAAAAAGCAGCAGGTGAGTCCCTCATCAGCAAGGCAGAGGAAGCTGTAAGAGGGTCAGCATCTGGTCTCAGGGAGGGTCTGGCTCCACTACTCACACCTTTGGCCATGCGGCAGGCAACTGAGCCCTCTGGGCTTCTTCGCTTTTCTCTAAAGAGGGAAAGAAGATACCTGCTCCGAAGGGCTCTGAGGACTCAGTAAGGTGGTGAATGGGAAGGCACTGGAGCAGAAGAAACGCTGTGGTCATTACTATTGCTGCCCAAATTGAGGGAAGTTCTAGGTGGAGCCTGGGCCTGTCATGAATGTACGTGTCTCCGTGGTCATCAGAGCTTTTCTCAGAGTCTGAACCCACAACCCCCAAAGCTACATTCTGGGCTCAGGTAATTGGCTTTATTAAGAATTCTCAGATTAGGAGGAGACTAAAGAGTCTTCAGATTTGAAGCAGAGAGATTTTCTCTCTAAAGCTCATAATGAATCTTTCTTCATCCAGAAATTTGAACACATTTTCCATGGCTAGGCAGTAGGATGCTGAGCAAAAATGACATGGAGGACCGGGATGTTGCTCTGTGGCACTGGATCTGCCTGGCAAGTTCAAGGTCCTGAGTTCGATCCTTGATACCAGAAAAAAAAAACCCCAAAACCTGACATGGATCAAGGGGCAGCAGGTGAGGGAAGGACCTCGTATCTGGGTCTAACCCTAGTTTTATCACTCATGGGCTCCCCCATCCTTTTCTCTGTAAAGTGACAGAGCAGGGTACGAGTTTGCTAAGGGCCATTTGTGTTCAACACTGTGTCCTAACAGTACAATCCTGCTGAGCAGAAGAGTGGGGTCTAAGAGGAAAGGAGACAAACCCAGCAGAATGGTCCTGTACCCACCAGCCCTGTGGCCTCCTCTGTCTCTGACAGCTTTGTGGCCTTGGGCAACTCATGTAACCCTT
>PVIR01012907.1:0-43396 GCA_004026965.1 Petromus typicus | reverse complement strand
ATCTTTCCTTGTGTGTAGAGTTTATATTTCTGTACAAACAAGATAAAAGAGAATTGTTTTTCAAAAGATAAATTTAAACTTACAAAATACATACAGACTTATTTGACATTTTACTATTATCTAAAGATACACATGTTTAGTGAAGGTACAGTTTTCGGATGTTATTATAAGTTCAGTGCCACTCAATATGTGTAGTACATCCTAAGGGATATACTGTAGGCATTTTCTTATTGTAATGAGATGTTCTACTCAAGTAATTTTAGCTGGCAGATACATTGCTGTTGTTAGTTATTACAAATTCCAAAGTACATAACTTCATATGTATATTAAAAAAGCAATAACTTTGATTCCAAGTCTTTAATTTAAAGCTGTAATGAAAGTATATACTTCAGTAGTTGGAGGAATAAGCAATTAAATACTTCACATTGGGTGTCAGCGAGCTGTGCAAATTGTTAAAATGGAAAAATAAAAGCAACGTTTGCACATACACAAAGGAAACTGCAAAATTATTCCATATACTGAAGGTAAAACCACAAATCTCAGAGTGGTGGGATCCAAGCCACAATTTCCTGCAACAGTCGCACATTGTACCTGTACTCATGCTGACATGAATGTCAGAATCTCGTTAGGACACTTTTTCATGGCAATTTAAAAAATCCTATCCTTTTCCTAAGGGATATATGCCTTCCATGTGACCTGAGGGGTAGATGAAGCGTTCCCTAATCTCCTACAAACTGGCTCTAGATTAAAAGATGTAGTCTGTTATTTTTATTGCAAAGGATAATTAAAAAGCTATTGCAGAAAAGGCCTCAGGAGGAAAAGTCATATTATTTCCCCCTCAAATTTAAAAGGAACAAAATTAGCATCAGAAAGTTAAACAAAAAGTCTGCAAACAAGACTTGAAACGTGAAGGGGAAGCAAATCTCCCTTCTTTTCCTTATCCCTTTGGACTGTGAGGCTTTCCCAGTGCTACCATGAACTCTGCTTAGAAGTTCTAGGTAACGGAGAATCTAATGAAAATATTTTTCTTATTATTCATTGTTGATGATATCAAGACTTACAGAAAATATTTTTCTTATTATTCATTGTTGATGATATCAAGACTTTCAGGGCCAGGGGTTTAGCTCAGTGGTTCCGGGGCCTGTCTTGCAAGTGCAAGAGCCTGGGTTCGATCCTCCATAACCACATACAATACTGGGCGTGGAGACTCATGCCCAGCAGCAATCAGTACCACATACCGCAGTGCTGGGCGTGGTGGCTCATGCCTGTAATCCCAGCACTTGGGAGGCAGAGGCAGGAGGATTGCTGTGATGTGAGTTTGAGACTGAGCTACAGTGAACTACAAAGTGAGACCCTATCTCAAAAAACCTAACCAAAAAAAAAAAAAAAAAAAAAAAGACTTTCAGAAGTGACAGCGTCTTTTCTAGTTACACAGATGTTATTAGCTCTGTCTGTCTTGTCTCTTTGGAACCTTGTATTATAATGTGTAAATCAGACTTAACTCGTTTTCATTGAAAGTTGGCTAGAAGTTATGACAGACTGATTTATGACTAGACCTTCAAAAGACTGCGCCAACATCTATTGATTGTAAATTATGTGCCAGCCCCCGAGGTAGGAGGACACCATCTCCTGTTCACTGTTTCCCTTATCACAAATGTGATAGTCATTTGACAGGTACAAACTATCTCTAGCACTCACTGTTATCACATTGCAATGAAAGGGGCCTTTTAGGAAGCATAGGGATCCATATTTAAGTCAGAATTAAAAGATGCTATGTTTCCCTGATGTAAATAATGTGACTGAGATAGCACAGATTGGGAGCAACATTGAACCTGTGTAAATCCAAAGAACCAAGCAGGTACTACCCCTATTTCTAGAAGATAAAACCCATCATATTCAAACTGCTGAGACAGATAACTTGACATGTATAAAACATCCAGAAATTCTGATTCTAAAAGAATCTGTGATGTCAGACTCTGTGAGATTTCAGAGTAGTCAAAAGTTACACTCACTACCATTTCCAAAAAGTAGATTTCATAACCACTAATTTGCTTCTCCTACCAAGGAAATAGTCTAATTTATTTGCCAGTTTCAATTTTACCTTATCTCTGATCATGAAAGACTAATTCTTGGTAGTGTAAAGTCCTCAGTAGATTTAACATTTTAACCTGATAAGCTTTCATTTTAAGTTCAGTCACTTAGAGTAGGGATCACTCCCTGGAGAAGGAAGTGGGGTCAAGGGCCCAGGAAACACCTTCTTCACCTGGTGATGCCTTGCACAGTGGGAGAGGGATGTTCACTGCTTGGGACTGTGTTTGTTTTCTACATCTGGTTTATCTTATCCTATTCCTGCAACCACATCTACATGCTGCTGGAACTGGCTTGGCTCTTCTTCAATAAGATCTACTCAGTAGCTTGTTAGACACATGATGAGTCTTCTGGGTGCAGATGCCTACTCTTCAGGCATTCAGTAGTTCCTGATTCTCACCCAGGCCCATTGCCTGAACTCCTACCTATCTGCCCTACTGCACTGGAGGCCTCGCTCACATAGGACACTGAGCACCTTCTCCAGCAATCACCCATTGTTACTAGCTGGCAAATGAGTCTGCACCGAACTTACATATGTGCTAAGCGCCCCTCTCCAGAAGTCGTTCTTGGGCCCACTCTGTCTGTAGTACTTTGCTCATTGCTGCTAAAATATTTCTCTTTACCATACCTAACAATGTTGTGTATTGGGAAAGTGTTACAGTATTTTTTATCCTGATACAAAGCATTTCATAACTCTACACGTTATCTCCCTCGCTCCCCTTGTTTTCAAATTCTACTGCCATGACCTCCACCGAACATAAATCATGGACTTGCAAGGCTCGAAGTTTTGCCTGGATCTTATAAGATCTATTCAAATACTTTTGTCATCTGGTTTGTTCTATGCAGGAATGTTTAGGGGTTTCTCTTGTCACTCTGGGCCCATAAAACTCAGCCTTCTGTGTTGTAATTTTAAAAGGGAAGAACAGCAGATCAGAAGAATCATCATAATACATTTGTTAGTATTTCAATTTTCCAACCGTTCTCTATAAGTGAAAGTTCTAACTTTTATAGCAAGTTGCTGCATTTAACCTGCACTATCTGGAAAACCATTCCCCATACTATTTCTGATTTATCTTTCCTTCACTAGTGTTACTGATCATAAACCACAATGAAAGCATATAATAGCACTCAGAAAAAGACAGCATTGAATGGGTCCAAATACTCCTAGTAAAATGAATAGGACTTTTCAAAGTTATTCTCCTTTGGCTTTCCTAGTTACTACACAGTATCTATGTGGTATGGTGGGATATGCTAATGGCTAGAAAATATTCATCGCTTAATTATGTATATGTACATCCAAACATTATGCTGTGTACCATGAATATATAAGTAAGGAGTTAAAAATGTATTGACAGTACATTAAGATTTTGATAAATGATGCAGTTATAGCTGGATAAATGCATTATATATTGAAAATATTTTAAAATAAAAATACATTTAATACCCTGGGTACACCTAGCATCATAATTTAGTAATCTATGAAGTATAATTTAGTAATCTATGAAGTATCCTTTATTGACTGGAATGACCACATTCAGATAGGAGCTGAGGTTCCCCGCTGCCTCCCTGTGTCAGCAGAGAAAATCTTGCTGCACACTGCTTCCCTTCAAGGATGAAAATCCTAACTACTGCTTCTATTCTTTGGTACCATCACGAAGCTGGAAAATGTTAAGTCCAACCACCACAAGCAAGAGACTGTCTGTGCAATCATTAAATTTGTGGGAACAAATTTGACAGTTGTACTGTTCTTTATACAAGACTTAAGAACTGAATCAGAGAGATTGAGTTTATTTAACATTCTCTTCTATGATTTTTGTACAAACTGTACTAGCAAGCTGCATACAGCTCACTGTTATGAAGTGGGTGCTCTGTGATGGCTTCTATACAATATGTTCCTAACTCTGCTCTTAGAAACCAGAAGAGCTGATCTTTTAGTAGAGGATTTGACCCACTTGACACAACATGGAGAATTACAGTTTGAGATAATGTTGGGAACCCTAACCTAATTTCTGTTCACTAAGAACTGTACAATATAATAGCTACTTGTTTTTATGGACTTGAAATTGCCAGTATTTTGCTTATGATTTTACACATTATTTTATTTTAATGCTTCTAAAAATATATTGAGTCTACTATTCTCCTTATGTCTTCAGTCAAGGAAGGTAATAAGCTAATGAACATTCTGGGGTCTTACAGTTCAGAAAGATATGATGTAAGGACTCAAAGCCTACTTTTCAAGCAACTCACTTGATTTTAGTAATTATTCTTTATTTCATATGACCATATTGATCATGTTATTTTCATAAGTTTTCCTCTCCAGTGTACACCATAGTCACATTTTTAGCAAAATCACAAAAGATATTTTCACATAGAAAAACAACCATGTTTACACAGCAATGGGTGATCATCTGAGATCCATCTACTCTCAGGACACTAAAGATTTTGAGTGAGGCCGGGGGATTTAAGTGAAAGCAACGTCTGCTTTGGAATTTTATTGCAGAACTCCAGTGGTTGTACATTCTGGTTGGGCTGAGTCTGTTCTCCCAACTCTGATATAAATCATTAAGTGGCAGACTCTTTCAAATGGCCTTAACAGAGAATTTACGTGTGTTACTGACTTATCCCCTCCACCATGCAATTATGAATTCCATCTGTTAAACAACATTGACTATTTAGAATAGTGAAAATACTTATTTTGGAAGGTTGTGATAAATTACTAGAAAAGAGAAATTTGTTTCCTCTCAAGTTAGGAAACAGCAGAAGTCTAATTATATTCCTGACATACTTGCATCAGAAGTTGAAAGGATGTTTTGTTCATGAAGTCTTTCTTCAAGCCAGTGTCTTCAAGAGTTCTACCTAACTTGCACTGAAGCAAGTTTAGAGTATCTGTTTTAATACTTGGGTCTTTAATCCACTTTAATTTTAGCTTGGTATATGGTGAAGGAGATAGGTCTAGTGTTAGTCTTTGGCAGGTTAAAGTCCCGTTTTTCCCACACTATTTGTTAAAGAGGCTATCTTTCCAACATGAGAGTTTTTGGCTCTTTGGTCAAAGATGAGGTGACTCAGTGTATCTGGAGTTGTTTCTGGATCTTCTAGTCTACTCCGCTGATCTTCAGGCCTGTTACTTTGCAGCTTTTATCATGGTACTGTGTAGCATAGTTTCAAGTTGAGGATTTTAATACCCCTCCCACCATGACCTTGTTACTTAGAATTGCTTTCACTATACTAGATCTTTTGTGGTTCCAGATGAATTCTTGGATTTTTTTCTCTAGATCTGTCAACAATGCTGTTGGGATTTCACCTGGGATTGCAATGAATCTATACAATAGTTGTGGGAGTATAGCCATTTTGACAATATTAGTTATTCCTATCCAGGAAAAAGAGATGTTTTCCATTTTCTGATACTAATTAAATGTGAAAACAGAAACATTAAATCTTCTGCAAAAAAAGTTAGATAGAACTCTTGGAGACACTGGCTCAGGGAAAGACTTCATGAACAAAATCTCAATAGTACAAGAACTGGCAGAAGAAATCAACAAATGGGATATTATTTTACTAAAAAGCAACTGCACAGCAAAGAAAACCATCAACAGAGTGAAAAGACAACCAAGGATATGGGAAATAATCTTTACTAGCTGTTTCTCAGACAAAAGGCTACTATTGAAACTATAGAAGGAGTTAAAAGAAAATCAGCCCACCCAAATTTAAAGACGCAGTTCAAAATGGGCATCTGAAATGAACAGATACTTTTTAGAGGAAGAAGTTAAAGCATCTAAGAAGTACATGAAGAAATGCTCAACATCTCTGGTCATTTGAGAGATGCAGATGAAAACAACACTCATATTTCATCTCTCTCCCCACAAACAATGGCTGCTATCTCAGAATTAGCCAGCAACAAATGCTGGCCACGCTGCGGAGAAAAAGAAATTCTATTTCATTGTTGGTGGGAGTATAGACTCATACAACCCCTGTGGAACTCAATGTGGAGATTTCTCAAAAAACTAGGATTAGAGGTCCCATTTGACCCTGCCATTCCTCTGCTAGGTATATCACAAAAGAATTAAAAGATTTATATCACAGTGAAATATGTGCACCCATGTTTATAGCAGCTCAGTTTGTGATAGTTAAATCTTGGAAACAACCAAAATGTCCATCAACTGGAGACTGGATAAAGAAGATGTGGTTCTTTTACAGAATGGAGTATTACTCTGCCATAGAAAATTATAAGATGGAGTTATACATATTCAAATGGATGTACCTTCAGGACATTCTCATAAGTGAAATAAACAGATCACATATGCAAAAATATATCTTTTCTCTGGTATGAGAAAATGAAGATGTAAATGAGTTCTAGTATATATAGTAGATATTATGAAATAGAAAATGTTTCAAAGGAAATAGGGTATAGGAGGAAACAATGAGGGGAAAATAATGTGATAGTAAGTTTTAAAAAGGAAACAAAGCTTATATATATAGGGGGAGGAATGCTGTAGGGCAGGTAGTGGAATGGCAAAAAATGAGAATCAAGTCATGTCATATACAGGTATAAATTCTCAATGTTGAATGCGATGATGATGAGTATATATAATGTACCAATAAAGATCTGAAATTAAAAAAAAGTAAGCTGAAACGACAACTCAACATAAAGGTGAATTTGTTACACATTTCAACCCTGGTAGGTTATATTTAAGCAACTCAATCCGTTCCTTTTTCATAAGTCAGGATTTCAATGAAATAAAAATAGATTAGGAGTTATATTTTCAATAGTTAAAATGTTTAGTTTTGGTTGATATAGAAATCTCTCTTATTCAAGGGATGATATTCATTCAAATATTTTTTATGAATAACTAAGTACATTCATTATATCTATAGGGTATTTTAATATTGTTAACTTTGGTATTTGTTGCTTATAATCTTATCCTTTATTCTACAAATGTCACCTGTCACTTCCACAACTCATGTGATACTTTCCTTTAACAGAGTTTGTAGCTTCTTTCTTCTGATGAATCATGATCATTAGCTGCCCTGAATACTTCCACTAAAGTACCTCAGTTATTCTCCTGTTAAAATTATTTGATTTGACTTTCTTTGGTAACATTATATATAATACCAACACTATTGAACCCTCAATTATGCACTTTGATGAATTATGCAATTTAACTTGATGGAAAGCTATAATTTCTACTAACACAGATTTGCTAGACTTATTTCAGCTTGGTAGATGTCCTGTGGGGCAATCAGTTTGATGTGCATAGGGAGAAAAATTAGGTAAATATATTTTCAAAGACTTTATATAACAGACCATATTGGTACATACATAGAAGTATACTGATGTACTGTAGTTTAATTCATTGCTGAAAATGATAAAAATTTAATTATCACCATTCAAAAGTATGAATTTAAAGAAAAAATGAGAAAAACACAATGTTTACACAAATATATTCAAAATTAGCATCATATTACAGTTTTGATTAAAATATCAATAATATTCTTTTTTCATGAAAGTCATTATATAACACTGACTGATTTCTTTTTATTCAAAATCAATTTTATTGGAAAACTTGGGTTGGCAAGGCAAGAGAAAGTAAGAAGAAACCAGAGTAAGCTTTATGTATTATAATAAAATAAAGTTGAAAAAAGCTTTATGTAAGCTTTATGTATTATAAAGCTTTATGTATTATAATAAAATAAAGTTGAAAAATATTCAAAAAATATTCAAATATTCAAAAATATTCAAAATAAAGTTGAAAAATATTATAATAAAATAAAGTTGAAAAATATTCAAAAAGAAATGGGGTGTAGGGGTAAGTAATGAGAGGAAAACTAATAATATGATGGTAATAAAAAAAATGAAACAAAGCTTAAGTATATAGGAGGTGGGAGTTGTAGAGTGGGTAAGGGAATGAGAAAAATGAGAATTAAGTTGTGTCATATACTGGTACAAATTCTCAATGTTGAGTGCAATCATGATCATATATATGTGTGTGTGTGTGTGTGTGTGTGTGTGTGTGTGTGTGTGTGTGTGTGTGTGTGTGTTTGGGGGTTGTAGCTGAGTGGCAATGCTGCTTGCATGGCAAGTGCAAAGTCCTAAGTTAGATCCTTGGTTCCACAAAAAATAAATAAATAAATAAATAAAAAGTATATTTTGCTCATACTATAAAATAAAATAAAGTTAGAAAAAGAAGCCAGGCATGGAGATATATGTCTCTAATCCCAGAGGTTCAGGAGGCTGAGTCAGGGAAATTGAAAGTTCAAATCCAGCCTGGGAAACTTAGCAAGATTAAGTCTTAAAATTAATAATAAATAACGAGATGCAGCTTATTGTGGAGGACTTGGTGGGTTCAATTTTCAGTAATACATACACACATACACACACATACACACACACACACACACACACACATACACAAACACACACTGAGAGTAGAACTATGGAACCAAAGACAATCGTATCAAACATACTCAGACACAATTTAATACAGTTTTAAACTCTAAAATTTTCTTTGAGAATTAGAAAACTTAGGACTTAAATGTAACCTGAATTTTACCCTTTTTTCAGAGGTTCAGTGAACAGTTACAAATAATTATGTACATATACACATGGAAACAAACATATTAAGAAAGACAATTGGACCAACCTATGTCCAAACTTATTTATCATCAATAAACAGGTCTGTGTATCCTTTTCACTTTACTGCATCATGTGACCCAGTGTCATGGGAAGCCCATGAAGAATGGCTGAACAACTGAGAAAAGGTTTAGTATTATGTTTTTAAAGATTTTATTTACTTATTTTAAGGCTCACTCTAACTTTTGACACATGTCTAGAACTACTGCAGGTAACCTGCTAGCAAAGAACTAACACATGCAGCCTCCAATAACAGATCTTTTCTCTGATATAAGAAAATGAAGATGTAAATGAGTTCTAGTATATATGTTAAATATTGTGAAATAGAAAATACTTCAAAGGAAAAAAACTAATATGATGGTAATAATAAAGGAAAAGCCTATGTATATAGGGGGTAGGGGGTTGCAGGGTGGGTAGGGGAATGGGAAAAATAAGAATAAAATCAAGTCATATCATATACTGGTACAAATTCTCAATGCTGGAAGTGACTCTAATGTGTATATATAATCCACCAATAAACATTTGAAAATTAAAAAAATAAATAAATAAACTGACAATACTGGGAGCTCTGGACTTCTGTGCAAATGGAAATGAACATCCATTTATTTACTGTTTTATTCCTCTTAGGTATACACAAACAACATGTGCTATGACTACTAAAATTAAAAGCATGGCTTAGTTCATCCAATGTATATTTAAAAATAAATTATTTAAGACAATTTGAATTAATCACACTTTGGTTTTACTGACACTGTTTTCTATCCAAAATTCAGTTTGTAATTTACAATATATACGATACACTAAAGTGAAGATAATACTATTGCAATCACACAGCAATGGGATATGACACTCCGACAACCTCGGTGGAAAAGGATGCATGTTTATTTGTTGTTTGTGCATGTGCACGATGCCTGAGTCCCGGCTGCTCTGACCCAGGCATGACTGAGTTGGTTTCCTTTCAACTATCCCTAGTTGTGTAACTACTGTTCTTTTTCACAATATGAAACTAACTCCAATTTTTATGAAAGGAACAACTACTGAAACTGTTCTACAAACTTCCAGTTAGACTTTTTGAAATACTAATTCATCAGCAGTTCCTCTTTTGTTTAGAGAGTTTAACAAATATGTCTCCAATATAAAACAAAGTAACTTGATATTTAAGAGAATGAAGGACAATACACAACTATTTGGATTATTTGGGAAACTATTTGGAGTAATTTTTAGCTGTTATTCAGAAAGTGCTAAAATATCTATACTTAATAGTATATGAGTTCCATATCTATTTTATTCTATACTATGATTTTATTTGTACTTAATCAGCATATAATTTAATATTCTGGAAGATGAAGATATTTAAATACGATTTCAATTTTATAGGCTCACAAAATCTGTATCCTATTTTTGATATTTTGAATCTACATTTTGAATAGTTAACACCTCCAGTATTCTTTTAATGGAAAATTTTGCACAATATTATTGATTGCTTGATGACATAATTTATTGATGGCCTATTATCAAACAATTGAGTTAAAATAACTTCAAGGCTAACTTAGTCCCTAACTCGCTGAGTTTGTGTGAGTATTGAAAGAGCTCATACAGTCTGGGCACTGACAAACGTTTGATATGAAATAACCCCTCATGGGAGAATATCTACTACTGTATTTTTACTGGGTAACAAACGATGTAGGTATGGAAAGGATATAATGAAAAAGTAATATAACTATCACTTCAAATGTAGGACTACATTCCAGGAATGTATAACACAAATAATGCAAGGATATGACCTATCTGGAGGAACTGTTGATATGTAGGCCCATTCCAGTAAATTTGGAGATTTATCACAAAGAAAGAAGAAAAGAGGGCTAGATATGAATTTCAAAGTAAAATATAAATTCATGTAAGTGTGAAAAGTCAATGTTTGGGAAGTTTTGGTAAATCTTTGAGTGTCCTATTTAAAAAAAAAATAAAAGTACCCTCCAAATTCAGAGAAAATAAGGTGAAAAAATTCAATGCTTAAAAACATTTTAAAATATGTATACTAAAAACAAAACACAAGGTAAATTTGTGAAAGACTTTCTAAAACATATAACAAAAACATAGATATATGCACAGTTTACAAAAACTTATAAAAATGTTAGCAATTAAAATATTTTGGATAAAAATGGGAAACTATTTGGAAAAGAGCAAGAGTTTATTCAGCAAATGACTGATAATTCTCTAGCAAGAGATGAGGGGGATGATATTTGTAGAAACTGATAAAAAACAGCAGGATCCAAGGGACATTCAACAGATAAAATTATCAAGAATTGGTGAAGGGTTGAAGTTGAGAAATGAGATAGAAGGAAGAACCCAGAAGTATTTCCATTTTCTTTTTCTGGTCTTACCACTGGGAAAAAAATGACAACCATTCAGTGTAAAGGATCATCCTGGAAGATAGGATTTAATGATCTATCATGAATTTCTCAATAAAAAAAGAAATTTAACAATACTTCCTCCCTTCTCCAACTTCAGTCAGGGACCCCACCCCCAAACAAGGACTCCCAACGGACCTGAGAGGAAACTTGCAGCTCCTACTGAAAATTCGTCATGTCAAAGTAGAAGAAAGGTTAGTAGACGACCTATTCATTTTTTTCTCTTAATGACATTGTTATAAATAAATCACTGGTCAGGCTATCCTTTGGAGAGACAAAATATAATCATATCAGGAAACAGATCAGGAGATAATAGTGAATAGATAATCTAAGTATTTTCTCTCCTGTCCAACTTTTTCCCCAAAATGATTAAATGTGAAGAGTTAGGGTGATATCTAGGAGAGGGTCCAGCCTACACTGTGAGGCCAAGGCTGCACTATGAGATAAGCTACTCCTGCCAAGCACTTTCTGATTGATTCTTAAACTCAAGAAGCAGGAACAAAATTACGATGTGAACTTGTCTATCATATGGAAATGAAGGACCACCAAAGATGGTGGACAGGGACAAGGAATCTCTACTTACTGAAAGAAATGGGTGTAGTTCATAGAGGAGACCAATCAATATAAAGAAAGATAACAGTGAAAACAACCTATAACAGATGACAACGCAATCAGCATTAAATTCTTATTCCAAATATGGGATAAGAATTTAAAAATCCAACAAAATTATGCTCAGGGAAACAGAAGTTGTTTTGCTATTTATTAGAAAAAAAGAGTAGGTTTGAAAATCTTTTAAAAACTTTGAAAAATACTGAATCCTGCAACCATATCTATAACAAATGAGCAAAGAACCCAACAGATGTAATGAATGTGAAAACGTGTGTAACTTTAAGAAAAAGGTCTGACCCAGATTATGTCAGACAACTCTCTCAGAAATAATCAGCAGAGTATATAAGTATGATTCAGAAATAATTAAGATCGTCAAGAACTAAGTAGAAAAGCAACAAAATTGTCAATATCCTTACACAACACTAAAAGTTAAAGAAACCAGTAAGGCAAAATTTTCTAAAAGTACATCACATTTTTCTGTGTGGAATGCAAATGAACACATCAAAAGTTGTTCAATATCCAGCCATTCATGAAATAAAAATAAAACCCAATATAACTATGTATTGGAACAATCGAAAGGTAAATAGAGGTGACACAGTAAAGCACGCGGCTCCCCTTGGAGTCTCAGCACTCCAGGAGGCTAAGGCCAGATGGAAAGGTCTAGTTCACTCTGGACAGCTTTTCAACTTAATCCAAACTAATCTCAAGATAAAAATTAAACAGAGTTGTAATGTCACTCAGTGGGAAGGTACTAGATTTGATTTGCAGCACCATACACATGTGTGCGTGTGTGCATGCACACACACAAACACACATACACACCCCCACACACACGTGCACGCTAAATAAATAAATGAAAACACCAGATCCTGTTGAGAATGTTCAGAAACTTTTCACTCATATATTTTGATGGAATTTTAAATGGTAAACTCACTCTGGGAAATAATCTGGCAATTTAATTTTAAAGAAAAGAGACAGTATAAATCAATTTTATTAATTAGGCTTAGCAATTTCACTAATCAAGTTTTAGACCATTAAAATAGGAAAAGTTTTTTGCACAGGAATATGTACATGAATGTTCTTATGAGCTTTGTTTGTAAAAGAGGAAAAGAAAACTAACTCAAATTGGTTAAAGAGTGAGTTGATCAAGTTAGTATATCTGAGGAATATTATTCAACTATGAAAAAATTTGATGATAAAAAGGAAACAAAGCTTATATATATATATATAGGGAGTGAGGGTTTAAGGGAATAGGGAAATGGGAAAATGAGAATTAAATTTAGTCATGTACTGGTACAAATTTTAAATGTTGATATTGATCATGACATGTATATAAAATGTACTGATAAAATCAATTTTTAAAAAGTCTGAACTGTCAATAAATGTAATAAACTGGGTGATCTCAAGTACATTATGTTGGATGGAATAAAGTCAATTCCATGTGAATACTGCGAGATTCTAGCAGTGTGATGACTGGGACATTCAGTAGTTATTGAGATAGAAAGGCAATTTGTAGTCCCCAGGTCTACAGATGGGTGTGATAATAAGAAGGAAATTCTAGGAATTCTATGTTAATGCCACAGTAGGCTGCCTTGACTGTGCTGTGCTTTGCCAAGTTTCATGTGATAAATTAGCATTACACACACTTGACCTCTGAATGAGTGTCTTCCACTTGGTGAACTCAGATCAAACCCTGAACTACACCATTGTAATTTCAGTAGTCTAGATCACACACAGTGTTTCTTCAGGACTTTGATTTGGTGCAGTGGAAGGGTTTGGAATTTCTCTGTGTAATGTACCTTGAAATGCTAAACATTTCAAAATAAAAATTATAAAAATTTAAGCTTTTATTGAAAAGGCTCATAAAGTGCCAAAGCAGTTACATAAGGGTGAGGAAACACACACAAAAATTTCTTGTAGTAACATTTAAGAATATGAAGGAAAAAGTATTCCAGAACTTCTAGCAAGTGTGAGTTGATTAGCAACCTCGAAAGGAAATCCAGGCATCGTGGCATCATGCTTCTCATTAGCAGGAGTGTGTACAAAAGTGGGAAAAATATTTTCAACCTACTAAGGGACAAGAGAATCAAGGCTGATACAAATGTTGTGTTTAACTGTAACACATGGATTCATTTATTCAGCACTACTGGCACAAATATTCTGTGAAATGTAGTTCTGGACACTGAATAGAACACAGTGAATAACACAGCCCCAAGTCCCTTATTTCATGCTTTATGAGAAAGATCTTTATGTAAATCATATACCAATACAGAAATGTCTAATTTTTTAACATTAACAAATGGGAAATTAATTTTAAAACTAATATTTTATTTTATTTTCCCAACACTGCATCTGTGAAAGCTGAATATTTGCCTTTATGGTATCACATATTCTTACTTCCCACTGTTGACATAAGTGATTGTGGAATTTTATTTTATATCAGTAGTCCATTAAAGAACATTTATCAATAGTGTGTCACATACGAGGCATTTCTATACCAGTCATATATTGTATCCATCAGCTAGATGCTAGGAATGCATAGCAGAAATTCAACATTAGTGATAATAAAAGAAAAATGCCTAACTCTCACAATTTAACCTTATAATTACAGGAAATAACAACACATAAATAATAAACACATTAGCAATAGATTGTCAGAAGACAAATAAGCCAGAAAATTCTGATAAGGAAATAATGATGAAAATAAAGATTTCATACTCTTTTCAATACAGTGCTTTGGAGTCAAGTTTGATCTTGCAGAAAAAGGGTATCATCCCACATTAGCCTTTGAGAGCTGTGGAAAGGTCCTCCTTCCTGTCCTCTTGTCTTGCAAGAGTGTTTCTTGTCACTCTTTTGGTCTGTATTTTATTAAACTGTTAGTTCTGCAGTGAGTATGTGGCTGATGTCCCACTACTATATTTTTCACCAAATCCAGAAGTGATACTTAACAAGGTTAGTTAAGTGAAGATTTGGAAGAGAAAGGCATAAAACTGAGCTGAAATATCTTAAAACCAACAGGATTCTAGAAGGCTAAAACTCTAACCCCAAAGTCTGGTTGCTTTAACAAATCCTATATCTTTTCTAAAAATCATTTTGACCAAAGTAAAATTGAGAAATTGCATACATTTAAGGTATACAGCTTGATGTTTTGAAATTTGCATACACTGTTCAGTGATTATTTTATGTTATCAATTAGCTTTTTTTTCTTCATTGGGCACACTAAGGTCTTTTAATGCTGTTTTTCTCACTAGCAATATAAGGAATTTTAAAAACCTGTTGTAACACTAACATAGGTATTTAAATATTATGTATCTCTAATTCTGTGAGATGAAGTATTGACACTATTATAATCCTCTACTAGCTCTTAAAGTGGAGCTCAATGAATATTTGCTGTATGTCCATTAAGATCATTAATTATGCCATGTAGCCATAAAACTATACTTCTGACCCACAGAAGGATGTTAACTTAAAAACAGCTTTAAAATCATGGAAAAATAGCTAACTTACAGAATTGGACAGAAAACACAAGCAATTTTCCATATGTTTCTCAAAAAATACACTATGTGTCCTCATATTTACCTTATGTCTCTTTTTAAAAATAAATAAAACTTTACAAATGTATGTAATTCCCATCCTTCCTGCCCACATGTACTCTATTCTTCCTTCAACACATGGAAAAATTATATTTAAAATGTACTATTTGATCTGTTCCTAAATATGGTTTGACATTCTAGAATACTTGTAAATACACAAAAGTTACACTTATTGAAGATAAGAAGAAACGTCTTTCTCCTAATCTGCTCTTTTGCTATATTGAGGAAATTTCCTAAAACTCAGATATTTAATTTTTTTCCCAAGCAATCTCATGGAGTTGGCAAGACATTGGTTTGATGGAGAATGTATAATATGAGAGCTACAAGAATTCCTTCTCACAATTTGTCTGTTTTTATTGCTTTATATATGGCCATGATGTTCTCATTCTCTCAAATAATAATGACTAAGAATCTGTTTTATGTTCAAGGTAATGCTATCCAGTATTTTATGATAGAGAAAATATGCATTTTCTCAGGATTTATGCTTCTTGCCATGATAATAATTCATTCGCCACCAGTTCCCCAAGCAGGAGGATAATGCACAGGCCAACGTATATACACAGATTCATCAGTATTTCTCTTTTTGGTTATACAACCTACTTTCATTTTTGAATAGATTTCATTAGAAAAGAGAGGTTTTTATGTCAAGAAATATATGAATGTTATTCCTAGTACAAATTTAGTTTAATGCAACTTTTTAAGATAAAAATGACCTTTGGTTCTATGCTTTGATTTTTACTACACCAAAACAAAATTGATTTTGCATGCTCAGCTCCTATTCTAATATTAACTAGTTCCATACTTGACCTGATGGGATTTCATTCTATTTCCAACCAAAGGAATCATTTCCTCCCCTAACTCAACTACAGAGCCATTGTTCTGGCAGCCAATGTAGTTTACATATTTTTCCAACAAAGCCTGTGCAGTTATTGTCAGCCTTATATATGTGTTCGCTACATTATCTGTGATGCACCACATACTTAAACATCACTTCCACTCCATCACACGTTTCCTAATTTATCTCAGGTTGCATCTTGGCTTATTATCTAAACATTAGTTGATTATCATGCTAATCAGGTTTCCAAATAACTTTTTGATGAAATAAAGTTAAGTTCCTATCTCTCTATATAGAAACTTTCTTTCACGCAACTAATTAGAATGGTCAAATCCAGACTATACCTGATGATAAATTTTTAATGGGTTTTTAAAGGGTTCAAAGTTATAGTTACATAAGAGAAATGTTGTAATACTGTATTTCACAGCACGGTGGCTATAGTAAACATACTGTATAATTCAAAAGAGCTAAAAGAGGATTTAAAATGTTCTTACCATGACTTTATGAACAAAATCCTGATTGCACCGGAAATATTACAAAGAATCAACAACTGGAATCACATCAAATTAAAAAGCTTTTGCACTGCAAAAGAAATCACCAACAGAATGAAGAGATAACCCACAGAATGGGAAAAATATTTACCACTACTTCTCAAAAGATTAATATCTAGAATATATAAAGAACTAAAAAAATCAGACCCCTAAAGATCCCAATCCAAAAATGGACATCTGAAACGAATAGACACTTCTCAGATGAAGAAGTACAAACAGCAAATAAAGATAAGTTTTCAATATCAATAGTCATTTGAGAAGTGTGAACTGACACAACACTGAGATTTCATCTCACTTCAGAAAGAATGGCTGTCATCAAGACATTAACCATTCACACACGCTGGTGCGACCATGGTGAAAAATAGACCCTTCTCCATGGAAGGTGGGAATGTAGACCCATGCGACCACTGTGTAAATCAGTGGAGAGGTTTTTCAAAACACTAATCATAGTGGTTCCATTTGACCCAGCTGTTCTCCCAAAGAGTTAAACCCATGTTTATAGCAGCCCAATTTGTGATCGCTACATCTTGGAAACAACCCAAGTGTCCATCAACTGGAGACTGGATAAAAGAGCTGTGGTTCTTCTACAGAATGGAGTATCACTCTGCCATAAAAAATGATAAGTTTGAAT
The DNA here is from genome assembly GCA_004026965.1 of Petromus typicus. Taxonomy (NCBI): domain Eukaryota; kingdom Metazoa; phylum Chordata; class Mammalia; order Rodentia; family Petromuridae; genus Petromus; species Petromus typicus. Next base: position 26,050 of record PVIR01012907.1, on the reverse strand, counting down.
CATTTCTACTTAAATGGACATACCTTGAGGATATCCTAAGTGAAATAAATAGGGCACAGATAGGTACATATCGCATCTTTTCTCTGGTATGAGAAAATAAAGACGTAAATGAGTCCTAGAATTGTATGTTATATATTGTAAAATAGAAAATGCTCAATGTAAAATAGGGAGAAGGGGGAAAATGTTGAGATTGTAACAAAAAAGTAAGGAAACAAATTTTATGTATATGACGGGGTGGTAGGGTGGGTATGGCTATGGGAAAAAAATGAGAATTAAGTTGTGTCTTATACTGGTACAAATCCCCATTATGGAGTGAAATCATGATGTGTATATGTAATGTACCAGTAAAGATTAAAAATTTTTAAAAAAGAGTTAAATGTATCATTTCACAGTGCTACATACACATGTGTGTTTATAGCTAAATCTTGGAAACATCTCATAGGCCCATCAACAGATAAATGGATAAATAACAATTGGCATTTATATAGAAGGAGTACTATTCTGCTAGAAAGGATGGATTTGAGACATTTTTGGTAAGTAGATGCATCTCAAGACTACAATTCCCAGTAAAATAAATCAGACATACACGTTAAATATTGCAAGTTTGAACATTTCTCTCGTGTGAGAAATCCAAAGAATGAATAAAGAGCAAAATGGAAAAGCGATGTTGGAAAGTAGGGAGAGAAACAAAGGAGGCAGAAAGGAGAAAAAAAGGAAGGGAGAAGGGCTTTAAAAAATGGATGGAAAAAATGGAAATGAAGCTTTTGTAAGGGACATAAAATTGTTGAAGGGAGAGAAGAATAGATTAAAGTATATTAAAATATACAGACTCCTCATGATGAACATGATCATTATACATGACAAACATGTACTAATAAAAAAGACTTTAAATGTTCTTACCATGAGGGAAAGATACACGATTAAGATGATGGATATGCCTATGACACTGATTAATCATTGTACATGGATATGTATCCAAATAGCACATTTTGCTTCATAAATATAATTATTTTCCATTCAAAGTAAAATAAATATTAAAATAATAACTTAGATCAGCTAAAAAAGATTTTTAACAATGTTGGGGCAAATATAGTCACCTTTTAAACAATGATGGTTTCAATACATATTTCTTAAAAAAAAGGAAAAGAGAAAAATGTTGTTAAGAAATTACAGTCAGTAAGGCTAATATTACCAATACTGCTAATAAGTGCCAATTAGAAAAATTGAGTCTGATCTAAGGTTTTGGGAAAACTAAGTCCTTTTCTGAGTTTGATATGATTCACAATGAGGGTCCTGAAAGGAAGACTTTGAGGGCTTACACATGCTGGCAGCATTTGAAATAGTCCGCAGCAGAGGCACTTCTTTCATCAAAGCTTTTGTTTTGTTTTGGTTTGATTGCTTTGCTTTGCTTTGTCTTGCAGTGCTTGCAAAGGGCGTCATTTGTGGTGGGTGACTGCTCTCTCACTGAGCTACATGCCAGCTCTCAAATTGTTTCCTTGTCTCCAATACATAGTCTAATATCTTTTGGTGTTAACATCGTGTTATTTTTATAGACTTAAGAATCCTAAAACAAAGAGTATTCCCCTTGTTCTTCAATAATGTTTCATCTCACCACAGGAAACTGAATTCAGGAGAGTTCTCCTTACAGTACTTTGAACTGCAGGGGTTTGGGTATGACTTTTCTCCTAGGAAATTCACACTTGCACTTTGGAAAGACCGCCATCCAATCTTTAAACCACCTCAACAGAACGATCTGTGTGTGAACACTGGAAATCAGTGTGGCTCTGCAAAGATGTCAGCAGATTGTCTAAGCTCTATCCCTACTACCATACAAATGACAAGACATACAGAGACAGCTCCGCTTCATATTGAAAACAAAGCCAATTTCCAATGGCTTAGAAAACTTTTCTGTCCTTAAGTAAGTACCTTTTATTTCAATTCATCTCTAAAACACCACGATGTATTCAACTTGTGTCCTTCATTTAGTCCTTAATTTACAGGACAAGCTCAAGATTCCATGTTCTGTAGAGTGCCTTCTCCTCAGGTTTTTGAGATGGGTCTCACTATGTGCTCAGGGTGACCTTGAACATGCTATGCTGCCCGCGCTGATTGTGAGCATCCAAGGTGTGCCCCTTGACTCCGCAGTGCTGAGATTACAAATGTGCTCCACCAAGTCTGATTGAGGATTCACTGTGTACCGAAAAGATAAGGGTAGCCTGAAAACACTTCAGCATGGAAGGAAATCACAGTAGAATCATCTCAGAATTGGAAAAATTATTTCCAACCACATAGAACCTCTTGAAAACTGAGGTATAATACTAAATGCAACCTTCTTTAAGCACAAATAAAACTGTTCTCTATCCACTTGGAAAATGGACTCAGCATGTTCAGAAATTCTATTTCGCACTTTTAGTTATATTTTGAGGTTTCCTGTACACTGCCTCATTCATGATTACTAATGTAATTCGGGTGTGTGTATGTATACTAAATTACATGCATTGGAAAGATAGGAAAACGTAAATAGAATGGAAGCAGAAAAGTGGACAGAACTCATTAAACATAAAAATTAAAATGAGGGCCGGGGATTAAGCTCAGTGGTTCTGGCGCCTGTCTTGCAAGCGCAAGGACCCGGGTTCAATCCCCAGTAACCATATACAATATTGAGTGTGGAGACTAAACCCAGCAGCAATCAGTACCACATACCACAGTGCCAGGCGTGGTGACTGACCCCTGTAATCCCAGCAATCAGGAGGCTGAGGCAGGAGGATTGCTGTGATGTGAGTTGGAGGCTGAGCTCAGGGCCAGCCTGAACCACAAAGCGAGACCCTGTCTCAAAAAACCTAAAAAAAAAAAAATTAAATTAAATGGTACTAAAATATAGGGTACTGTAGTTACTGTATCATTAGATGCTTTTAATACATCAGTATCATCATCAAAATGATACAAAGAGAAAGAATATATATATATGAGCCTCACTAAAAGAATTCTTTGACTATTAGAAAATTAAAACAAAATAGAATTTTCTCTTTTGTCAAAATTATAGTTAGCTGTAACTACCTTAAAACCAGTATTTTCTTAGTTTTCTCATCCAATAACCCCAAAATACTAGTCACTATTTTTAGAATAATATTCTAAAAAGAATGTTATTATACTCTTAATACTTTTAAAAATTGACCTACATTGTTCCTCTTGCAGGGTACTTAGACCACATATGGCACAGAGACTGCTGTGTTTTCCATAGATTTTTGGAAACATAGCTTTCTGAAAACACATGAGTCTATATGCATCTTTATTTCTCTGTGACAGTGCTCTGCGGAGTTCTCATCTTTTGGCTCAATTACTCTGTGGCTCACATCATTTCACGCCCTTCTCAAAATACCAGGTCCTCAGGAAAAGCTTTCCCTGACCGCAGGGTGTCAGACAGAATCAGTGTGTCACTCAACTCCATTATCTGACTGTATTTGGCTCACACACATTTACTAGTATCTGATATCACAGGATCTTTGTGTCAAATGTTTCTTACTAAATGACAAGGAGAATTTCACAAGGAAGGTTTTCCAAGTCTGTAGTTAGGCCTGCAATTTACTGCAATGTAAATTCCCACAAGCAAACAGCTCCTGCACGACATCACTGTACTACAATCACATCGGCACTAAACAAAAATGATCCTTTAAGAATTTTGGTGCTTCCTAGTCCACGTAAGCCAAAAATTCTGACTAAATTTCATCCCCAAATTAGATATATTTTAGAATTATTTACAATGCATACAGCATTCTGACAACAAGGTATGGAAAGGGAGAAGGCTGTAGTTGTCAATTTCGTAAAATTACACATGCTGACCACGACAGCTCCTTGCTGGGAATGTATATCTTTCGTCATCTCTCCTTCAGAACTGTGGCATTCTGACCCTCATTGGTGTTTCTGAGCTATCTGGGATTATTCTCTATTTTGCTTCGATGATTTAGTGGGATGGAAAATCTAAAATAAGTATTTCAATAAGCAAGGGGAAGCAGTCATGATGAAAACTGGCCTCCATCAGTCTTAAAGCAGGACTACTTGCCTCCAGGATAAGGGAGCCTTGGAGAAGTGTGTGAGCTTTTCGGAGCTGACAACTTGCCCTTATGCAAGTGTTATGTCTTGTAAATTATCAATAGGTTTTTACCTGTACACCAGGCATAATATGCCAGCCATATATAGTATGCAGACAACACACAAATTTATTTAAACTGTATGCTGATTCTAATTGTTTTATTTGTTCCTGAATAAAATGTAGCATTGTAAATGTAGTTGCTGAATTTTTACATAATTTACTTTACTTCTTATTTCTTTATACTTTCTATTCCTTTAAGAATATAATGCTTTAAGTCCTGGTGTGGTTACTCACACCTGTAATCCTAGCACTTGCAAGGCAGAGGCAGGAGGACTGTCACGAGTTCATGGCCTGCCTGGGCTACATAGTGAGTTCAGGGCCAGTCTGAACTACCAATGGAGACCCTGTCTAAAAACTACAAAAACAAATGATAAAGAATATAATCTTTCAGTTCTTTCTGTGTATATCAAATGGTATGTAACATCTAATCACAAAAGAAGAATCAAAGAAGAATATCATTTTGGCAAATCAGTTTCAGAAATGAGTCATATTTTAATTTTCTTTTACATAGGTCATATGAAGACAAGAACATTTATCTAATAATTTAAACATTAACTCAATTGCTCAAAGAACATTGATTTGAGCTCTTTACAAATTTTTCAGTGATTTGCTTTGCTTTGCTGCTGTTAATAATGTGGAAGTAACATCAACGGGTAGATCATCCTGAGATTGTGTGTTCATCAGAGAAATAAGAAGTATGAATGCATTTCATCAAAGACTGCTGCGGGAAACTTAGATCGTAGTGTGCATGCATGTTGCTCTATGCTTCATTGATATCTTTCAGGGACTTGGAGGAGAGTAGTTGTTTGTCCCTCTGAACTCAAATCAGACAATAAGGCTTGATTTGGTCAAGAAGGTATGGGCAGAAGCATCGTGTGCTCCCTCCAAGGGGAAGAGAGAAGAACTGATAAAAAGGATAATGGAAAATGTCAGTGAACAGAGATAGCCTAATTACGATAACTCCTAATTTGAGGCAAGAATCCTATAAAATAGATTGAAGAAATAATGCAAGGAAAACAATCAAGAAGTTTTCATACTATAAAATTTTCTTTTTAAAAGTTTCTCCAGGTTTTTATCTTAAATTTAGGAGCCACGATTTAGTATCTTTTAGCACAGATCCACATGTATTCAAAATTAGCTTCTCCAAGTAGCAAAACTGTTTACTATAAGAAAACTAACTATGCAATTTTTATTTGATTTTATTAAGATGGGATTTCTGGGTAACAAATTGCATTTATGACCCTTAGAAGATAAAAGCAAGGAGCCAGGGATTCAGCTCAGTGATTCTGGTGCCTGCTCGGAAAGCACAGGGTCCCAGGTTTGATCCCTGGTAACCACATACTACAATGGCAGGTGTGGTGACTCACACCCACCAGCAATCAGCATCACATACCACAGTGCCAGGCGTGGTGGCTCACGCCTGTAATCCCAGCATTTAGGAGGCAGAAGCAGGAGGATTGCTGTTTGAGGCTGAATTCAGGACCAGCCTAAAGTACAAAGCAAGACTCCGTCTCAAAAAAAAAAAAAAAATACTCTATATATATATATGCAAAGCAATTGCATGGATACAACACTGGGTTTATTGTATATTATAACATAAAACTTCCTTCATATTGTATTTCTAAATTTTATCAATTTACATTTCTTTGAAAATATTCTATTAGAGTGCATTCAACATCCAAACCAATAACTTAGTTTTTTCCCTTTAATATTAAAAATTTTTAATTAAAAAAGGAAAGAAAAATTAAGATGTACTTCATAAATGCACCAACTGTCCATGATAAATATAATCATTTTGTGCTGCTACATGCATGACTCTTAAAAGATCTTTAATTTAAAAAGAATAAAAATATTTTATGTACATGTACTTACTCTCCAACATTAAATTTCATGTTCTGCGCATATGTGCTACTAAGTTGTAAAGTAAAAATCAAAGTAAAAGGATATAAAGCTGACCAAAAAATTCCTACTGAAAAATATGTTCTCAACATGAGACATAGATACTTCTTATCATTTTATAGAAGATTTTCTTAAAGAAAATAACCACGTAAGCTGTGAACAGTATCTCCACGCCATCCTTCATCTTCTTCCTTCCTTTCTTCCAACATCCATTCAGTCATCAAATCCTGCCATTTTTGTCTCATATATTTCCCTCCAGTACCCAAGGTGGTATCTTTGATCAGGTCATTGTGTTTCATTTCAAATAAAACAGCATCTCTAGGGCCGGGGATTTAGCTCAGTGGTTCCGGCGCCTGTCTTACAAGCGCAAGGACCTGGGTTCGATCCCCGGTAACCACATACAACACTGGGCGTGGAGACTCACCCCAGCAGCAACCAGTACCACATATCACAGTGCCAGGCGTGGTGGCTCACGCCTGTAATCCCAGCACTCGGGAGGCAGAGGCAGGAGAATTGCTGTGATGTGAGTTGGAGGCTGAGCTTAGGGCCAGCCTGAACCACAAAGCGAGACCCTGTCTCAAAAAAACCTTAAAAAAAAAAAACAAAAAAACCCCAGCATCTCTAACACGCTGGTGCATACGCTGGCCCACTATTAAATTCATACTACGCCAGTTATTGTGACTTCCTCAGCCTGACTATTTCCAGGGTTCTCTGTTTCTCAAGCTAAAATTAAACATCTCTATTGTAGTTCACTGAACTCTAATGAATTTCGTCCCTCATATCGGGACTAGATTTCTTCCTTTCTTTCCTTCTTTCACTACATTGAAAGATATATACTGCACTGTTCCCTGTTTAAAATTACAGGGATGGAGCTTGCCCAGCACATGTTATTTGTGTTCATATCTATCGATTGAATAATGCTTATTCATTCCTCACACGGCACTTTGGTAGCACTTCCTGTCAGCACTTCTGACCATCTGAGGTTATCTTAAATTCTCCTTCATAGTTACCATATCATGTCTTATAAGCTACACCTATGATAACACCTGCTGTTAGACTGCAATAGCCTGTGTGGTCATCTGTTAGAGGAGATATCGCTAGCTTTTCTCATGCTTTGAATACCCTCCTATACCTCTGCTCCTGTCATTGTAAAAGGATAGAAAATGAGTTATTAGTATTGTACCATAACTGGAAGATTTCTAAAGTAACAAATTGGGGAAAACACAACCAAAATGATAATAAAAATCTTACACGAAAGATTACACATGATGGACATAAAGTGTATATTGCACAGATGGAGAAGATTACAATAATAAAATACAAATTTCAATTGTGTGGGCATACATTTGCAAATAAACAAGCACACAATTTTAAAAAAAAAATGAGTAAAGAATTAATTTCACATTGAAAAGTAGAAATTTAAAAAAAAAATTTGAGACAAGATCTCACTTCATAGTTCAGACTGGCCCTGAACTCTCTATGTAGAAAATATTAGCAAGTAATAATAGCATGATAAGATTTAAAACTGGAAAGCTGGAGCTTTGGTTTAAAGTGGTATGAAAATATTCATGACTTTTATTTTCAGTACTTTAAGAAATCTAAGAAACAATAATTTATACTAAAAATTTTTAGAAAGAAAAGGAAAGTGATAATAAATTTGAGTTGACTGATAATCATCACTTATTCTTTTTCAAATGTAAGACAACGACAGCTCAGCCACTGCGGGAGTTCTGCACTCAACACTTCTCAGAGGACCACGGTACTTACTAGCCTGAACTATCCCTGAACTAGCAGGAAACTACCAGTGGAAAATTTCACTGTACACATATCATAATTCACTTTAAAAGTTTACTACTTACATTAACAGGTTTCTTATGAATAATCCTTAGAAATATATAAAAACATAAATATAAACAACTATGTATGGTTTGCCCTCATGGAAAGGAAATACACCCAAAATAGTTCTCAGTCTTTTTTATACACATTGAAATTTTATATTTTCACAGTAATTTTGAAAACACATCAATCGAAGGATAAGAAGATACATCTTATTAGTAAGAAATCAGAAGTCACCCACTTAAGCAAATTACAAATTCATTTTTCTCAAATACAGTATGTGAACACAGTATGGCAAGATCAGCACTGGAGATAAAATGTTGCTACACGGGCTGCTTTTCACACAGAGACTGCACCAGAATGTTAATATATGAAAAAAGGAAAAATATTAGAATAGAATCTGTCTTTACAGGACAGTATGACAAAAAAATTAAACAAGCAAAAAATCAGTGCTTCTTAAAATATATCCTAGAAACAGTTGTATCACTATCACTCGAGAAGTTGATAGAAATACACATTCTGGACTCCATCGCAAAGACATTAAATCAACCAACGTTTTAACAAGCATGATAGATAATTCTGATAAACATTAAAGTTTGAGAAAGCTATTGTAAGTCAAACTAGTGTGTTCCGTTTATTAACATGTATAGTAAATGTGAGACACAACTTGACATAAAAACAGCCATTTTGTTAAAAACCTTCAGTTTGCATCCTGTAACCTCCCTCTGAATCTGGAACTTGTCTCCTTGGGAACTGTCCACCCAATCAATATGTGCAGACATAGATTGATTATATGTTTTTAAAACATACTATTCTGTACTAACCAGTGATCTAATTGTTGCTATTGGCTTTGGTAACAACCTCACTTCCGCACTTGAACAACAGAATGACCTAATCACTCTTCCACAAAAACCACTTGGTAACAGGTGTGTGTGTGGGGGGGGGGGGTAATAAAATTTGCCTTTAAATACTGTGTCTCAGTGTAATTTCCTCCCTTCTTCAGCATGGAAGGATGACCCTCAGCTGAGAAATAAAGCTCTTGGTTGGACTTTAAGATCATGTTGTGTCCTGAGAGATTGTCTCAGTGAGACTTGGTCCCAACAATAAATAAAAATTTAGACTATAAATCCATACAAATCTGAATTAAAACAAGTGTATAATGCTTATGCTTGATTAAAAAAATAATTTATCTAAACTCAATACTCATTTCAGGCTTTGATCTTTTTGTTTAATCTAACAGTAATTAATGAATTCTTTTTCAAATGAATTCTGTACTCAAAATCATAAAAGACACTAAACATATATTGATTTATTCCATGGTGGCAAACCCATGTCATGCATTTTATTTGCTTTTCTTTAATAACAAACAATGTAGAGTTTTTTTTTTTTTCTTCTAAACTAACACCTCAGTATTTAAGGTTAACTGTACTGGGAGACTTTGTAATATATAAGTTGGTTTGCGGGTTGCAGTTCGGGTACTTGTCTCTGAAAAGTTCACCATCTCTGGTGTATTGGCTAATTTCTTGGACATGGATCAAAGTATTGAAATTCATAATAACCATGTATGTACAGTCTTAGAAAACAACTGAGAGATTTAAGTAGCATGCTCCATACAGGTCAATATGTGTAATAATCACTTCTTTAATAAAATATCAAGTCCAGTGGGTAGCCCGGATAACTAAGGTCAATTTAATTAGGATTACTGTCAACTGAGGTTGGAATAATATGACACATGTGTTGTATCATCCCATTATTCTCTTATCATTAAATAAATTTATTACTTTAAGTTACAGAAACATTGATTTATCAGTGTCCTTCACTTTCAGAGATTTGGGATTTTTCTAATTATTTACAGTCTTATTTTATTTTTTAAATTTTAATATTTTTTTTATTTTTTTATTTTTGAGACAGGGTCTCACTTTTGTAGTTTAGGTTGGCCCTGAGTTCAGCCTCAAACTCAGAGCAATTCTCCTGCTTCTGCCTCCTGATTGCTGGGATTACAGGTGTGAGCCACCATGCCTGACACTGTAGTACGTGTCTCTGATTCCTGGTGGATGTGAGTCTCCATGCCCAGCACTGTTGTATGTGGTTACCAGGGACTGAACCTAGGGACTTGCACTTGCAAAGCAGGCTCCAGAAACACTAAGTTAAATCCCTGGCCCTACAATTTTAAGAGCAAAATACAACACTTTCACACATGCAGTCATTCATAGACTCTTAGTTAAAATGTCAGATTTTCTACTTGGTTTGTCTTCATTGCTGAAAATTCTAAGATTGTTAAGTTCATCGGGTAAACATATACCTCCACATGCATGCACTCTTCCGTTCACATGCATATGCCTCTGGCCTGAAAATGTTTGCATTCAAGAGGAAATATTACCCTGAGTTCTAATCACATGCTCCTACCTAAGAATCTTTATTTGTTTTATGTTCTTGTATCACCCACTTTACCAAGGCAAAGTTTGAAAATCTGAACATACTTAAGAACTTTGAATCAATATATCATATGTCAATAATTAAATGCTCTTTCATTCCAAAAATAACTTGAAAATTTTCATTTTCTACCACACTCAGGGTAAAGGGAAAGTGAAATTCAAATTAATTTTCCTAGACAATATTACAAAAAGAATGATATCTGTATAAAGGGTTATGAACTCAAAAATAACTTGGAATTTTCTTTTTTTCCCCTTTTTTGAGTTTATTGGTAAATTTTAGGTATACATTATGATCACATTCCTCCTTGGAAACTTGTACCTGTGTATGATATATCTTGATTATTATTTTTTCCTATTCTTCTGCCTCCCTTAAACTTCCTACCCCTGTATACACATAAGCTTTGTTTCCAGATATCCTTTTTACCATCAAATTTATTCCTTCCCTTTAAAGTTTGACCCCACCTGGCTCTCCTCTCCCTTTGAACATTTTCTTCCTATTTCACAGTACCTATCATACAATCCAGACCTCTTCTACACCTTCAGTTTCTCACACTAGAGAAATGATATGGTATTTACACATCTGTGTCCGATTTATTTCACTTTTGAGTATGGCCTTAGGAAGTCACCTGGAATCTTCTAATACAAGGTACTCATATTTTATAGAGCTGTTCACATCAATCCATAATTGACCCGGCAGTTTCCCAAAGGAACAGAAATAATTTTCCTCACAAGGTCCACATTGCGAAGAAGGATTTAGAGAAATGAAGCGGACAGATATTGTGTCTTTCATTGGAAGATGGTGATTATTTCACTATATTCCAACTGGCTTAGGGCTTCCTTCTCACAGCCAAAGTGATCAATGGCACATGCTTGCACTATATCACTCTGGATTCTGGATTGCTTCTCTCATCTGTGTATATGTAGATAGACAGATAGATAGATAGTTAGATAGATAGATAGATTTTTTTTGGGGGGGGGGACAGGGTCTTGCTTTGTAGTTCAGGCTGGCCCTGAGCTCAGCCTCAAACTCAACAGCAATCCTCCCGCCTCTGCCTCTGCCTCCCGAGTGCTGGGATTACAGGCGTGAGCCACCACACCTGGCACCGTGGTATGTGCTGATGATTGCTGCTCGGCGTGAGTCTCCACGCCCAGTATTGTTTTTGGTTACCGGGATCGAACCCAAGCCCTTGTACTTGCAAGACAGGTACCAGAACCACTAAGTTAAATCCCCGGTCCCATTATCTGTCTATATTTAATGTTTTCCAATACATCTGCTAAAGTTGAAGTGAATGGCAAATAGTACAAAGTCACTATGCTTTACAAAATGTTGCCTCAATTAAATCAATATTCAAGTTCTTGCCAGTGCAATATATCCATAATTCAGTTGTACTGCACCCCCCTTTCGTTTTCCTATCTAAATTCCTGTAACTTACTTCGTTTCTCCCCAACAGTGGTCTTTACTGTAATATTGTTCAAAATACTCCAGATAAAAATGTTGAGATTAAGCTACAAAAGATAGGATTTTATATAGGTTTTAAAACTATATGAAGGATCTGTGTTATCTAACTTCACATATTTCCTTTGACTGGAATTAAATACTCTACTTCAAATGTTTCCAAACATGTTTCTGAACAAAGTCTGTACAATTGATTTATATGAAGCACATGCGTTAGTCTAATTTCCCTTGTGTCTGAATGTCGCTTGTTTCGCCTTTAGCAACTTCACACTGCACCACAGATACTAATTCTTCTCTGTACTAGCCGCTCATGTATACAGAAATCAGTCCTCCTGACCAATCGATTACACTGAATACCTTTCAAATCCTGTCACTTCTTCAGTAAACATATATCAAACCAGATACATCATCATAGTGATAGCTACCGATGTTAAGAACATTGTCATTTATGTATTTATTTATTATTATAATGCTTAAAAATAATAAGTAATGAATTATAGGTTGAAAATTTTTTTTAATTTAATGAGTGAAAAATAAGCAAGACCTAAGTCACAGTCACATCTATAAAGAGCAATATATAATTTACAATACAATAGTTATGATACAAAAGTCTAGTTTTTGTTTCATGATTACTTGATCAGTGATTTGTGCATAAAGACAAAAGTTGATAATAACCCTATAAACTGACAAAATTTCCATTCTAATAATCATATTTCTTAATCAAATATGTATTTTTTTTTACTAACCATCCCCTGGCCTTTTTTTGTATGTCACTTTCTATGAATTCCTTTCACACTACTTATTTTAGCAAGACCTAAAGGATAATAGTTCAGTATTTTTAAATTCCTGTGAATTAGTATATGATGAATTTATTCAAAGTTTTATTGACTGGGTGAACAAATAAATATGAGAATTATATGCCTTTTATGAGATCATGAATTAAAAATACTCAGAAATATATTATATTCAATAAAATATTATATTTTCTAAGGGTGAAAATCAAGAGGTCAGACTCCTTATACAACTTTTTGCCACAATTCAAGAAGGAAACTGTATAAAATTCTAAAACCCTTTATTAGTAGAAACTATAATTGTGTTGTTTATGCTGTTTGTTATATTCAGATGACACAAAGAGCTTTGCTTTGTTCTTATTTCCTTAGATGCCAAAGAAAGCAGACATTTGAATGACTTTTTCTACATCCTCTTAAGGAACAAATGAAGCAAATAATTGGAAGCTGGTAGCTGTCCAAGGAGATTAAACAATTGCTTAGTTGAGCCTAAAATGTGGAATTTAAGGATATTAAGATTTTATGGAAACAACTTTTTAGCTTCTTATGATATGTCTATTCTTTTAAATTTCCCCATTGTAGTGGTTCTGGAATTTGAGAGCTTTTTTTTTTTTTTTAGATATAATGTAATTTGTGGTAGAAAGTACAAGACAATAAGCAAATTCTGACTAAAATGATACAACATCTAGCTTAAGCAGAAGAGTTGGATAATATAAAGAGAAAGAGTAAAAGGATACTTGTCTTAGTTTACTAATATCATCATCTATCTGGACTTAATACAGCAATTATTTTACAATCATATTTAAAATAGCTAATAGGTTTCTAAAAGTTTCTAGATTAAAAATAAAATGGAATATATATGTTGAACTAAATTCATCATATCTATCTATCTACATACATACATACATACATACATATATATCTATATATATCTATTGAGTTAATTTAGGTCATGCTTGAAAGGGGAGACACTACGTACATTCTAGATAGCCTCTGCATTTCATAAGTAGAAGAAATACTTTAGATCAATAGGCTTGAATTAAATATGTGGCCTGAGCCTCTGGTTTCTCTTCAGATTGTCTAAATCTTTTACCTTCTAAATATGTAGCCTAAATGAACACCACTTTACAATTATAAAGTAGGCCAAATGTTGACTCAGTGATAGACTATTGGCCTATCATACGTGAGGCCACAGGTTCCTTAGCCTAGCAACACACACACTCACGTGGACACACACACAAACACACACAATTGATAAATATGTAAAATAATTAGTATACTTTTGAAGGAAGTTTGACTTCATAAACAGATAAATATGAATTATCAGAAAAAATTATAGTTCTATAGATCTTACTTTGCTTGGGTCACTTTCTTGACATATTTATTTAAACATCACCCAGCTTAAATTGTGCACATTCGAGATTCTTTAGCAGCATGGCAGATTTAAAAGGCCATATGCAGCATATAAGATAAAGTTGTAAAGCTTTTTTCATATCGGAAGTCAAGATTGATTTTTTTTTTTTTTTTTGAGACAGGGTCTTACTTTGTAGTTCAGGCTGGCCTTGAGCTCAGTCTCAAACTCACAGCAATCCTCCTGCCTCTGCCTCCCGAGTGCTGGGAGTACAGGCGTGAGCCACGACTCCTGAATCTGTGGCATTTGGTTCCCATTGCTGGTGAGTGTGAGTCTCCATGCTCAGCACTGTGTTATGTGGTTACTGGGGATTGAACCTGGGTCCTTGCACTTGCAGGGCAGGTACCAGAACCACTGAACTAAATCTCAGGCCCAAGATTGACTTTTAAATGTTAATAGCTTTTTGTTTCCTTGGAAAAACATTAAAATCTTCTAAAATAATATAGAATATTGAACTTATTTATAATAGTATCTTTGCTTTCTGTTATTAAGTAGAGCAATATTTTTAAAAGTTTGTTACATTTTAACTGTGTATAAAGTACTTTTATCCTGTTATCCTGAAATTTTGAGTATAAGTGCCTCCTTGAAACAAATTATTGTTTATTGAAGTCATCTTCCGTGTAAAGACTATTCAAATGCTAAATGTAACAAGTGTAGTAGGGGAAAAGGATAAAGTATACACAAAATCTTTGTGTTGTTTATACCTATAAACATCACTTCCAAGTCACACTGGCAGAATAACACGAGAACATTATTCTTTATTAAAACATCCCAAAAGATACGCCAAAATTTCCCTTCCATATAATAAATTATCAGGCGAGCTGATTGTAATAAAGCACTGTAGAGAAAAGAATATATGAAAGAAGATCATACATTAAAGTAGATCCTAAGAACAAAAAAAAACCCTAGAAAAACACTGTTATGATAACTAAGAAGGTAGCTCAAAAATTGCGGAAGGTTGTGGAGATCAGAGTGGACGAATGAGGCTAATCAGGGCCGGGGATTTAGCTTAGTGGTTCCGACACCTGTCTTGGAAGCGCAAGGACCCGGGTTCGATCCCCGGTGACCATATACAATACTGAGTGTGGAGACTAAGCCCAGCAGCAACAGTACCACATACCACAGTGCCGGTCGTAGTGGCTCACGCCTGTCATCCCAGCACTTGGGAGGCAGAGGCAGGAGGATTGCTGTGATGTGAGTTGGAGGCTGAGCTCAGGGCCAGCTTGAACTACAAAGTGAGACCCTGTCTCAAAAAAAAAAAAAAAAAAACACAAACCTCTAAAAATAAATAAATAAATAAATGAGGCTAATCAGCCTCCTTGGTGAGTTCTGAGGAAGAAGAGGATGCGCATGCGCGCTGACACGCTGCAGGGAGAAGTAGAAACCTCTGAGGGCAAGTTGTTTACCTGGAGAAGCACGGGCCGGGGGCAGGTGCGTCCTGTGGACTCTAATTGCTCTGGTCGCGTCTCAGTGAACAATGCCGAGGTGCGCAGTCACGTCCGGCTCTATTTCAAAGAGAGACATGAGCTCCTGCCCCCGCCCCAGATTTTAACTTGTGTCTTTATTTTTCATCTTCCTCATCCCTCCATCAGGTTTGAGTCCAACTTGTAAGCTGGTTCTTACAAAAGGGAAAGGATTTGCTTTGGGGATCTAGTTCTTAACTCCAGAATTTTGTTTTTTTCCTACCACAGAGTATGTATCTACCAAAACCTGGAAAGAACAAGATGACCAACTGTGAACTCACTGATTTGACTAAGATGGCCTTTGGCCTTTACCTTAACTAACACTGGAAAGGAAAAATTGTGAAGCAGTAAAATGGATCTCCTTGAAGACAAGAGGTTTAAAATAAAAATAAAAACAGGGAAAATCTGTCTAGTAATGATTTTGTGAAAATGAAGACTGGGAGAAACACGGTATGATGTTCATGGTGAATTAAATAAAATTAAATAGTAAAGATATAAGACATATGCTCTCTTAAAACAGTCTTTTTTGAAACTCCTTATGCAATCTTGCCTATCAGTGCAGGACTGCAGAAGCACATCCGTCCTCCTGCTACCTGCAGGCGCCACGTCCTCCATTCATACACAAGAACTCAGGCTGAGATATGCTCAGGGTCATCGTCAAGGTAATACACCTACAAGTGACAGCTTCCTTCAAGGTCAGCTGTGCCTGTACTTGGTTATTTTAACAAGATGTAGTTAAAGTAAATTTACACATTATACATATGAAAAATTATATACCAAATGTACACGTTTCCTATGTACAGAGATGTGCCATACATAAATGCATACACACAGGCATAATTTATTCTAAATTAGGAGCAAAGTATCTAATTCACTGAAAAATGAACAGCAAGGTGACTGAAATATATGAGTCAATATATATCAGGGAGTTATGAGTTTAGTTTTATGATTAAGAAATGTAAACACAGGAATTAGATGATTGTGTCAGAAAAGCAAAAATGAAAATACTTAGAGAAACTATGGTTTATAAAATAGCACAGGAATGTGAGAAAAAAAATAGTGTGCTAAAATATGTACAAAATAGTGTTCAAAATATAGACAAAAAGAAGGATCTTGCTTAACAGATTTCCTGTACTGGGGAGTCTTCACTGGTAAAATCAGTCTCCTGCTCTGGGAGTGGAGAAATTTCACTGGTAACTATGTTTCTGCTATATTTGACTGACAGAGGGATTCTGTCCACACCACAGTGACACTGGTGTGGAACAAAGGTTTCAAAGCATTGCCAGAGAAACAGTGAGGGAGAAAGCTGAATAAATTTCACACACTGAAAACCAGCATCCCTTAGAATTCTGATGACAACATACTCAAAGACTTTCCGAAAATGGAACTGAGGAAGAAAATGAGAAATTAAAGATAAAGTTCTGATTCTATCATTGCAAACAGACCTGTGTCAAACAATAATGAAAAATATGTAAAGAAAAGAAATGACCCAATTTTGATGTGGATTTGAGAATGACTCAGATTTACCATGGGTCCATGTAAAGAAGGGATCATAAACCTTCTGAGTATTCTGTTATGGTTTTCTAGTCAGATGACCAGTGAGAACATAGACAAGAAAGGAGTGTGAGTGAGATACTAGATGTCTTCAGTAGGATCAGCTCTTTCCCTCTGTTAAAATTACTAAGCAAGAAAGATCCTCCTACTCAAGTTACAACACTTCTTCCTTGGAAACATGTTTCTTAAGAGATATTTCATTTTAACTTTGGAGGGAGAAAAACAAAACAAAACAAAACAATGGCTATAGGAAAGAAGAGCTGAATGGACTGAGAGAAGCTGATCAACCTTTTTCCAAGCAAATCTTGTCCTGTCCACTGTCTCAACCGAAAAATGTTACTCTGCGATTTTGTTCCAGAAGTGGAACACAAAGCCACTGTAAAAATCTCCAGGTAATACAGAGTTGCCATGGAAAGGAATCAATTATATGGAAATTAAGTCAATCTTCAGAAATGTTTTGTGATGCTACAACAGTCACCTAGATAATATGTTACCTATCAAGGGACTGCGACAGACCACAATATTGATTATGTCCAGGAGTTTACCCCACAATCAGCCTGTTTACTGAAGTCAGTCTGTCTGAGATCTATGGCCTGAGGTCAGAGTAACTCGCCTTCAAATCCTATTCCCACAACAGACCTTGAGACTAGAAGGACAAGATTCTAATTTCAACTATATATTTTGTTCATTCTATTCCTAATTTGAGAATGCTTCATCTTTTCCTTTATGAACCTTGTTTACATTAATTTCCATAGAAACCACATAACTGCACATATTGGTACAGTCCAGCCCATGCACGTTGTCTTTACCCCAAGTGATTATGAAAAAAGTAAGTAGCTTGGTCTGGACACTGCTTTGTTGGCTGAAACAGCTTTGGTCACCCTGGCCCCTGCTTTCTGTCTCTCCGTTCTGTATTCATTTATTTGTTTGTTTATTTTCCTCAAGCCCATGTTGTACTCTGGGCAGGAGACTGACACTTACTGCAGAGGTTTCCTGCAACATTTCAGGGCCCCCAGTCAGGGCCCATAGGAAAATGTAAATAACTTTCAAGGCACCATGTATATATCTTGAAATAAAAATACTCAATATAGGTAAGTGTGGGTAAATCTTACGTTCCTTTGGTGACAACTATACTGCATAATTTCCCAAACATATTGAGTAGCAAGGATGTCAGAAGGCTCAAACCATGTTCCCTTAAAATGTTTGCTGCAATAACAAGAAACTCATAAATTAATTT
Source organism: Petromus typicus (assembly GCA_004026965.1). Classification (NCBI taxonomy): domain Eukaryota; kingdom Metazoa; phylum Chordata; class Mammalia; order Rodentia; family Petromuridae; genus Petromus; species Petromus typicus. The sequence continues at coordinate 7,821 of PVIR01012907.1, read as the reverse complement.
CATAGTTCTATAAGGAATTTAGCATACCTTGTACAAAGTAGTATTATTGTTGATATAGAAAATACATCCCATAATTCATGCAATATGATTAGAAAATTATGACAACAAACTATTCACAGAATATCCCAAAGGAGGGGAGACATTGATTAGGTGTCTCACCTGCCGAATACCCAGCCGATATGCAACAATCCGATCCACTGCATCGGGGTTCATTTGCGTCCACTGTAGACTGTAGGAATAAACACGATGCCTGTTCTGCCACACAGGGTTGTAGGTATCATAATAGAATTCTGGAGCGTAGGCCTTTCCTGCAAACAGAAATTGTGCTTCAATGGGCATGCCGACATCAAAGACTGTTACTGTCTGTTGTCCCATTTTATGTTCTTACCAAAAGCCCCACAAGTAATTACTCTACTTGAAAAGTCAGATAAAGGAAATCTAATCCACATCCTACCATGTTTTGAAATTAGATGGAAGCAGGGTTGTTTAAAGCAACAATGTGTGAAAAAAGAGAAGAATCAAGAATGACTCCAAGATTGGAGGTCAGAACTACCTGAGGCTTAAAATCCCTCTCAACTGATATGGAAAGCTACAAATGGAACAAATTGAGGAGGGGGAATTCAAGAGATAATATTTGAACAACTGAGTGATTTGAATGTCAACATCAAACACACAATGAAATATACCAGGAATACAAATGTAGTTAAGATCGGAGCTTTAACCTCATTGACTATAAGCATGTATGGAGAAGGTACATTTGAGACCATAGGAAGGATGAGCCCATCAAGAAATAGAGAAAAAATCACTGGGGTAAGTCAGAATTTGGAGTTATGCAGAGAAACAACAACCCAGAAAATCAGAGAGGAAAAACCAGTGACTAGGAAGAAAGCAAAACTAAGCGAAGTGTGATATGTGTATTATTCAAAGGAGAAGGAAGATCAAAGAGGGGAGGCAGGGAAAAGGAAAGAAGGAAAAGGAAAAACTGAAGATAAGGAAAAAACGGAAACAAAGCTTATGGGTATGGGAGAGGGGTTGAAGGTAGGGCAGGTGATGGGGAAGAAATAAGAATAAACATATATCACACACAGGTACACACTTTCAATAACTATTGTGATCATGATTTCTATCTAAATTGTACCAAGAAACCAAACAATTAAATTTTGAAAAAAGAAAGAGAATGCTCAATTTGTTGAAAAAATAGTGAAAATTAAAATTTCTGCAATACTTATGCCTTTGTCCAACACACTGAAACTTTAAAACCTTTGATAGTTATCAGAATTAAAATGATGGTACTTTAGGGGCCAGGGATTTAGCTCAGTGGTTCCGGCACCTGTCTTTCAAGCACAAGGGCCCGGGTTTGATCCCCGGTAACCACATACTATACTGGGTGTGGAGACTCACCCCAGCAGCAACCAGTACCACATACCACAGTGCCGGGCGTGGTGGCTCACACCTGTAATCCCAGCACTCGGGAGGCAGAGGCAGGAAGATTGCTGTGATGTGAGTTTGAGGCTGAGCACAGGGCCAGCCTGAACCACAAAGCGAGACCCTGTCTCAAACAAACAAACAAACAAACAAACAAAAAAACCAATGGCACTTTAGTCACAACCTAGGCCCCCAAAATAAATAAATACAAGCAGACAATTATGAATGGGGATCTCCCTAACACAGTATTCATAGTAGAGTGCACCACAGCTTCAACTTTGTACAAAGACCACTGCAAACTTACACGAAAACACTTGTCTCAGATCATCTACTCCACAATTGTCTGTTTAGCCTTAGACTGATGCATGCTTTCTACCGATCCTTGTAGTCAAGCGTTATTGCAACATAATTTCTTACAGGCTCTTCCTCATCCTGCCTTTAAAGCTTGCTTTGGACCCAACCTCTTCCAATATACTTATGGTTTAATATACAAGCATATTTTTATTGCAGGCTTCTGCTCTTTCCAAAAAAAATGGAATTACTCTGAGGAAAATCTTGCTCTAAATTATTATTTAGGTTGACTAAATGATATTTTAGCAATAAAATAATTTGATCAATAAAAAATCTGTGGTTCTTCTACAGAATGGAGCATCACTCTGCCATAAAAAATGATAAGTTTGAATCATTTATACTTAAATGGATATACTTTGAGGATATTTTCATAAGTGAAATAAATAGATCACAGATAGGTACATATCACATCTTTTCTCTGGTATGAGAAAATAAAGACGTAAAATAATTTGATCAAAATACAGAGATAATGTATTCAGATTTTTTAAAATCTTTATTGGTACATTACATATATGCATCATGATTGCACTCCATAATGGGGATTTGTACCAGGATATGACACAATTTAATTCTCATTTTTTTCCATAGCCCTACCCACCCTACTGCCCCCATATACATAAAATTTGTTTCTTTTTTGTTATAATCTCATTATTTTTCCCCCTTTACCCTATTTTACTTTGAGCATTTTCTATTTCACAATATATAACATACAATTCTAGGACTCATTTACATCTTTATTTTCTCATACCAGAGAAAAGATGTGATATGTACCTATCTGTGACCTATTTATTTAAAGCAACATTAAGTTCATATAACTTATGCTATGCATGTAAACCATGTCACTTCTTCTCTCTCAGAGTTCAAAATGATAGCTCTGTGAAACATTTGGAATTATAGATCCAAGTTTAAAAATTCCAAAATATAGACTTTCACTCCAAGTAATAAATTTAAAGAATAATTCACTGTTTATTGAGAGCCTAATAAATGCCAAGTACCACAGGAGGAATTAGTTACAGTGGAGGAGGAGGTGTCCCTCTTTCTCCATGGAAATTGCTTATATTTTCAAATATCTTTGCAAGTCTTTGCAATTACCACCCAATAAGTTGATGAAAGGCCCATTCTTTCAGCATCTTTCTGTGGCAGCTTCAATACATTTGATTAAATATTGAATATGTTCCTGGGTTTCTAAACACATTTACAAATTTCACTTATCTGGTTCCACTTACGTCTTTATCATCATCCATACCTATCCACTATTATGTGGTAGGCCTGATCATAACCATTTATAACATAATTAAAGAACAAATTTTGAACACTAAGATCAGAAATAATGGTTTCTGTTACCTCAGAGAGTGTCACCAAGGATGCCAACTGAGTAGAATCCAGAGTTTAACTGGTTTATTACTAAAATTAAATATAATAAATAAATATCTGAACCAGAATGACAGCTGGCAGAAGCTCCTACTTCAACACTGTGTGCAATATTTTAAAAATTCTATGAATAAGTTGAATGGAAAATGAACTAACAATAATAGGCAAAGAATCCCAATTTAAGACATTTCTAGAAAATAATCATTGTATTTTAAGCTTTTATCTCACATTGTATTTTACTTAATAATAAGTAATAGCATAAATTCATGTTCTGAACTCTTAAGAATAAAGTCCAGGTGACAAGAAAACAATGTATTGAACGAAGGAATAAGTAGCCAAAGTGTGTTTGAGAATTTGAAAGCAAATTTCTCAACACATAATTGAGATATGTTTGCTAGTAGCTAAGGAAGAACTAGGGTTTTTGATTGAAATATAAACCCTGGGCTCAGGATGTAGGTTAGTAGTGAAGCACCTGGCTGTACCCACAAAGCCATGCATTTGATCATCAGTGTGCCACTACACAAAACCCAACAAAAACAAATTCATCTGACCCCAAAAATGAACTAATGAAGTTTTTAGAGGAGTAATGGAAGCTCACAGTCCTTCCTTCAAATAGGTGGAACTAGACTGAATTGGGGAGGTAAGAGTCTTTGGCTCCATCCACATGGAAGGCAAGAGTTGCTTTTTTACTTAATCAAGAGCAATAGATGTTAGTCTCAGCATTGAGTAGTGCTTTCTTAATAAAAGGAATGTTAGGTTCAAAGAAAAACAAGGAGAAACGGAGTCATAATTGGGAGATACTAAGCCTTGAAAATGAAACAAAGTTCTCTAAGAGTGAGCCCGTGTTTTTCTAAGAGTTGAAAAGTTAACACAGAAGAAGGGATCCAGTTTAGTGCTGATCTCACTATGAAAGAAGATGAACACTAGTGACTGTCTATCAGAAGCATGAGATTTTCAGTGAAAAATATCATATCAGTGATTTCTAAATCAAGAATGGCCAGCTTACTAGACCACAAATCCCCTTTAGTAAAGGTATTTTGGCAGTATCTATTATAAAGAGCCACTTAGCAGGGCTAAGATGAAGAGATTTCAAATATGGGCATGAAAGAATCTTTTATTCTTGAATTATTAGGGTGTGATGAAATGTTTGCTTATTTTCATGTTGTATTTGCTATCTTATTCTAATTTCAGATTAAATATGGCTTAAATTGAATGAACCAATACTTATAAATTATCTCATGACCTTGCAAAAGTATTTCTCTGAAAAGATCATACATTTTTTGTAAAAAATACTATTCCACTCAATTAAGTATGCCTAAGTATGAATTTATCTTTGAGACAAGGCCAAGGAGTCAAGAGATATTATGAATACCTGAGGCTATTTGAAGTAAAGGAATGCAGATCATGCATTTTGAAATAGCTGAAGGAGTCTAAATTTTTCTGTCCTATGTAACAGAAGACACCACACATAGGTCAAGAGTTGCACAAACATCTTTGTAGCCCTTTTTTCTCCTCTGAGGCAGCAGCAGCATGCTTGATTCAAGAGCCAGTGTCTCTGGGGCAGAAGGAAAGATGACGGATAACATGGTGGAGGCCAAGGAAGCCACCATGATGTCAAGAAGTGATACTCTGAGCACCTCACAGGCAGACATGCTTCTACCTTGTGTTTTATGTTGGCTGCCAGGGGGTTAATTAGCTGCACCATGTACATGCAAATCACCATAAATCTAGCAAAACTGTTCATCTAAATGACTATTTTTAAGGTACTTAAAAACTTTGACCCTGAAGTTAACGAGAAAGACCTTGCTGATCTTTTGAATGATACAAATTTGTTTATCAATGTGTATTTTCAAGGTAGAGAAATAATTAACCCCAAATCTGAACCTCATTTAAACATTACATATTAATCAAATTTTACCATAAAATACCATGATCTTCATAGCTAATTGCAGACCATTAAAAATTTTTTCCAATATATTTTTTAAAATTAATTTATCTCTGTTGTTGTGCATCTTAGGTGATAAATTTTATAGAACATTAAAATATGCTAGTGATTAACTGAAAGTTTAAAATTATAAAGAAATTTAAGAACAGAGTGATGAGAGTTATGATAAATAAATATATTATAAACTAATAATTAAATACAGTAAAGTTTATTAAAAATTTGCTCCTGACTCATAAAATTAAAAACATAAGGCATTGTGTTAGTTTAATATAATGACAGACTTTAGAATTAAAGGAGAAAAACCTGATTCTATGATACATAATTTTATTATTGATAGATACTAGGTCAGAACTAATTTTAGCAATTATGAGTATGAACTTGCTTTTTTATGTTTAAAGGGATACTTTTCTGAATGTTCTTTTGGAAAAATCTAGAAATACTTTGAATTCATGTATACATTATGCATAATGTACCTCATAATCTTGCAAAGCACAGATGCTACTCTGTACTCTGACTTTAGAGTCAATCTATTTAATGTTTACATACATACATTTGTAAGAAGCATAGTACTATCAAGGCAGTATCTTAAAATAGTGTTAGGCTCCAACAACCAAATGAGACATCTGCTGGGTGAGTGGAGAAAGATTTCCTAACACCCCCCCTTTTTTTCTTTTTTATACTGTAATCACTTTTTTTCTACTTCTAGCAGTAATACTAAGAAAAATTTTTTACTCTCACATTCTAGTTTTATTTTTATATAGCACTGCTCCAGTTTAAATCTTTTTATATAAACTGACCTAGAACTACTTTCTTGAACTAAACTGGGGAATAATTTTTAGATACATTATGCATGTTTATATATAAAACTTACATTATAAATTATTTCTAAGATATATGGATACACAATTAAGTGCTCAGTTATTGCATAGAATTTAGAACAACATATATATTTTTTGTGTAAGGCTTTAAAAATGATTAACTTGAGGCTTAAAATATACTTTATCCAAAAGGCTAAAGAATTAAAAATAATTATGATATTAGAAACACTTTATATATATTTAACTTTATGAATTGATTTTAATAGTATCAACACCAGAAAAGGGAATCACTGTAGTAATGAGCACATATTCTGCTTTTGTAAAGCATTTGCCATTTTGAAATTAGTTGTAGGAAAATACAACTTTCTTCTTAGGAAGAAAAGATGTATAGAGCATATTTGTGAGGAATATCTATTGATTTGTTTACCTCATTGAACAGACATTAAAGTAAGAACAAAATTTTATTTATCAACTCAGTTTTATGTCAGGCTGTGCAGTATAGAAAAGGAGAACCCACAGAATCAGTTAACCGTGAAAAATTTGTTGGTACAACAGAGTAACTAGATCAGAAACAAACCCCAAGTTTGGCCCAGGAATGAAATTACACCAAGCATCTTTTTTAATATGTCTCAAAGCTCATAAACGAGAAAAAGAACTCCCCAGAGGTCAGGAGTTTTCAGAGGACTGAAAACCAAGGCAGTTAATGAATGTGAGGACAAAGAGCAGTGCTGCTGGTCACAAAGCCCTTGAGAGTTGAGTTTTCCCCTAAGGAGACGTGGTTAATGCACCAGCAGAAACTGAAAAATGAGAAATGAGTGTACCACCTATAACCGAGATCTGGGAAAGGTACAACCTCAGATTCTCTCTCACCATATAGGAAGATGGCAAATATATTTGGATTAACTTACATTATAAAATATTCCTAAGACTATTTTAACACAACACACACACACACACACACACACACACACACACACACACACACACACACACACACACACACAAACACACACTGCCTTAACTACTGATACTGTTGGCTATCTGTGGAGAGCCAGCCACATTAGTCTGAAAGATCAGCACTCAACCTGGAATGTAGTGAATTACTTCAAATCAAATCCCACCAAGTTTCAGTGAACATGAAGTCAAAATTAGATACTAAAAAACAAGAAGCTGTCCCATAATGTGAGTGCAAGGAAACCAAGGAACCCCAATGGCGCACATCATATAATGGAAATGGTACGTGAGCTTTAAAAATTAAGTGCGCTGGAAACAATTTGAGTCACAGAAACCCAAACAAGTACCACGCACTTTTAGGAAAGAAAAATTAAGTCTTTAGTCTAACAAAATAAAAATCATGCTGGTGGTTCAGACAGGTGGGGCCAAGGGAAAGGGTTTTTATGACATTCATGTTGATCTTGGGAGAGCAGACATTCCTCAGGGCAAACAGCGTGGTTTCACAGAAAGATAAAGAAGAGGAGAAACACATCATGACCTCATGTGGAGAAGAATAATATCTTCACAAGTCCTACAAAACCTGAGATGATGTAACATGCAGGATCCTCTCCTTAAGAAGGTCAACAGAGTCGCTGGTGCTGCTACAGTGCTGAGCCAGGCATGTGCTTGATAAGACAGAATAGCAGCTCAGCGGTGAGTTTTGTAACCTTTTGTTCGATCCGATAGGAGATCGACTATTCACCCTTGAGTCCAGTTGTTCCAAAATTATTTTAACCAGTACTGATGTAAGTGGGAGAAAAGACTTTATACTATATCCACTGATATTCATTACCCAGTGGAAGAAAAATTTGGTGACAGTAAATTTTCCCAAAATATACATTTGTGAACTGCAAAAGCAACAAATCTAATGTAAATGATTTAAATGTTTGTTGATACAAGAAATGTAGCTGTTGAAAT